>VKOC01021332.1:0-16205 GCA_009364415.1 Spea multiplicata | reverse complement strand
TATTAGACACCCCTTGGGTATTTGAAGTGCTTTTATTTTAACTCTTAGTGGAGATTTTTGAGAAATTTTAGCACTTGCTCAAAATAATAAACTTTATTTTTTTATTTTATGTTTTTTAATACTTTTTTTTATATTTCTTTACACATTTTGCTGGTACTGGATGGTTCCTAGTGACATCACTGCATAATTATTTTTAAATGTTAGCACATTTTTTTTTTCCATTTTTTTTATTATTTTTTGAATATTTTACTAATCACATTGTGATTAGAAAGCTGGGCTCCATTGACTTGCATGGTTGAATGCAGTACCTGTTGCCGTATGTTGCAATAAACACCTCCTTTTCACACTTTCTGAAGTGCTGAGCGTTTTTTTGGAGAATACATTGGTGGAGCCCCTGCTATGGCACTTAACTTGCAGAGTGCAGCCCTTCAGCAAAGTAGCAATACTGTGCATACAACAGCCCAAATTATTGATATAAATTCAACTGTGTAAACACAATACCTTATCCTTTTTTTAATCGCACATTAAAAAGTCCTGTAAAGCCTTGTCACCTGACAACTTCCACCCACCATACTTCTTTGGGCCTATGAAGGAGTTGGAGATATTCATGCATAAATATGTTATGTGGTGCAGTAACATGTATAGGCTGGACACCCTTTGTCCACCTCAGAAGGCCACACCTCAGAAGTACTATGGAGGCTATGTCCCCTAGGCACATATTTACTCTCTATTAATCACATGTCCTGGAAGCTATAGTAATCATACCAAGGCCTCCATTGTAGACTTTAATTCCCACATCACGGAACTGTTTTTTTTTTACCAGTTATTCACATTTCCTGCCCTGGTTCTTGTCACTCCATGTCTTTTTTGCATATTGTGGTATAGGTTTCACTCCCTGCCTCCATACTCACAACCTTAAAGAGAGCTTGGGAAGTAGCCCTGGCAAGTTCTCAATAATATACATTATTCCCTGGTAATAAAACTAATCTGAAGTGAACCTCCTTAGCCAAATACGTGTGAGTGGGGAGAAAAACTTTAACACAAAATGTCTAGATTTATAGTGTTTGAAAAGTTATTAAATCAGTGTTGCTTTAAAGTTAAAAAGATGCAGCATATTCCCCACCCTTTTGATAGCAATTTAGTATAAAATACAGATAATTGGAAGTGAAAATGTTGAAAATTATCACAGTGTGATTACTTAGACTGCATCAAAATACCCTAGTACTTTAGCAAGAAGCAGTACATTTTAGTTTGTTATTTACATTTGCTTTTTTAAAGACATAATTTAAATTTAAGGATGCTGAGTTCTGCAAGATTTAAAGAACTTTATTTTCTTATACATCAAAATAATCTGAAATAACAGACCTTAGAGAATGTAATAAACAAGAGATTTGCAACAATTTTGCTACACTGAAATATAGGACAGAAGGGTTGCAGAAGCCAACTTTACACCCCTGGTTCCTGAACTGTAGCAATGCCAGCAATCCTTTTTGGTCATTATCTACCCAATTTGCGGCATGACTCAAACACCACGTTAGCATCAAAATACTCACGAATACACGTCTTTTGAACAATCTCGTTCTTTGTTACTTTTTTCACTCTGGCCAATCAGGACTGCAGGCGGCCAGTAGAGTTGCTCGTAAGGAGATTTAAAATCCTGGCGCCAAAGCTGCTGCGTAGTGCGTACCACGTTAACCCCATAAACGGCGGTAAAACGTACACAAAGACGAAGACACACAGCACGAAGAAACCAATTGGTAGATGCCAGAGGAGGACCCTGCAGGCGACCAATAGGCTCACTCGCACAGCGTTTTTAACTACTGATGGCGAACCTACGGATAACTGCTCCTGTTAAACCCTGCGATGCTGCAGGGATAATGGGAGCGGAAATCTGTAGGTTCGCAGTCAGGGGTTTACTTGGTCGCTCGTACAGACTTAAAATCCTGGCCCAACAACTTGGCCGGCAGATACCACTGGTCTCCCTGCTATAACGGTCTGTACAAGCGACTTTATTGGTCCTTCGTACAGACTTTTAACCATTGTAGCAGGGAGACCAGTGGTATCTCCCGGCCAAGTTGCTGGGCCAGGATCTTAAAAGTTTGTACGAATGACTCTATTGGTCACCAGCCAGGGGCTCGTCTGCCATCAACAAATGAAGTACATTTGAACTCCTGGCACCCAAGCTGCTGCGTAGTCTGTACCTCTTTAACCCCGTATTGACCCCTTCTAAAAAAAATGGAAAAAAAACGAAGAAAAAAACGAACACAAATATTTGCCTGGACCGGAAGCAGAAACGGGCGAATATTTGCGGAATACTAAGATTTTTTCCCCCACGAAGACGAACACAAAGAGTTGACCGGCGCCCAAGTCTAGTATGAGCTCATCTTCTGTATCCTATCTATTGTAGCATGAAACAAGTAGTCTGGGACTGTGAAATAAGTAATTAGCTACCTCCCTGATCAAAAATCCTGCACCATCTGCCTTTCAGAAGCCAGACCTGGTTAGATGTCTGTATGGGAGCATGAACCAGCATACTACAATATACGTACTTTTGCGAGAGAGGGATAATTGTGCATTATTTAGTGCTATCCTGATACCATAACAACAAAAGTAATTGTTTTCTATCCGGATAAATTAATACATAGCTTAAAACAAAATGTTACCTTACAATAATAGCTTTTGATTAAGCATGTTATGTATTTGAACATCATTAAACACTTATCAGCATTGGATCAACATTTAGGACTCCATAGTTTTTGTTGTTCACCTTAATAATTCCCACATTTTAAATTGCATATATATTTAGTTGTGTTAAGTGTTCATTGTTTGTTGTAGTGCCATGCAAATTCCTGTTTTGTTGTTCATTTACCATACATTTAATGTGGACTGTAAGATTTCATCGGAATTGGTATTGTTCTTGCTTAATTATTTGTTTCACACAAACATTGTTCTTGTAATTAATTTATAATATTCTAGAAGCTTGTAGTGCTTAATTTATCTAGAATTCTGCTGTTCTGTGAATGTTTTCTTTTGAATAAAATATGCTTTATTTATCTGGAATCAGTTATAATTGTACACGGCTGCAGTTTTAAACTGATAGATCTAAAAGAAAGCAGTTAATAATTTAGGGGTTGACATACTTTGCTTAACAGTTGACACGTGTCCTACAAATTATGAGGCACCAGTAGCATTTGTGCCTAGGTACGACTGGAGTGTAAAACTAAGCTAATGTTTAGAGGCTTTAATGGTTTACAACAAGCAAAAAAATATACTTACTACATTTATTATGAAATAATATATCATTAACTATTTGGACCTCAGCCAGGGGCATACCTAGAGTATTTGGCACCTGGGGTGGATTCTGTGGCACATATCAATATAATGGCAAACAAAACAGTAAATGTTGTACAGGGGCCATTCCCCAGTAGAATATACTCTCAGCACTCCACACGGAAACACACGCTGCAACAGTTAACTCACCAAGAGCCTTTGTCAAACCAGAATTAGCTTCCTAAATGCTCTCAAGAAGTGACCTGCTTAGAGAACAGTTTGAAATCTTTGAATACACCTGAGGAAATGGTTACGGCCTGCAGCGGTATAAGAGTCAAAATGGAGAAAGTTCCTGATGAGTACAATAGGGGACAAATTTAGAATTGGCCAGATGAACAACCTATGGTATGCAAGGAAGCATGAGCCTTTAACGCAAACAAAAGGCCAAGGATCGGGCGGTATTACTAAGCGTTCTTAGTACCTTGAAGGAACTGTTAACTACAGCAAAGTCTTTTTAGCATGGAGGGGGTGCTGTAATTTAAAGCTGAAAATGTAAATATCCAAATACTTTGCTGAAGGTATGCACTCTACAAATTAGGTGCCGTAGCAGGGGATCCATCCATTCCCCAGTGTGAAAAGAAGGTGTTTATTACAACTCACCTAGAATCTTTGTCAGTGTAAGACCAATAAAAACTGAGCTGGCTCAAAACAATAAGTTGAAGGCAGAAGTGCACAATTCATTTTTTCCACATTATATTCTAGACTTGTGCATTAGTATAAAAACAAACACGAAGGGTTTCAGGCCGAACATACGAACATGGCGGCGGCAAAACGTATACGAAGACACACAACACAAAGAATCTTTGTGTTCGTCTTCGTTTACTAATCTCCCTGGTCCCTTCCCCGTCTAGCCTACCTTATCTACACAGCATCACAGGATTTAACGGGAGCGGAAATCCGTCTTTTTTTCCCCACGAAGACGAACACAAAGGGCCGTGCGAGCAACTCTATTGGTCACCGTCAGAGGCCTCCTCTGGCATCAACCAATAGTGTTACTTGCACGGCCCTTTGTGTTTGTCTTCGTGGGGAAAATAATCTTCGTATTCCACAAATATTCGTCCGTTCCTGTGTTCGGTTCGGGGGAATATCGGTGCACTTTCTTGTTTTTTCCTTAGTTTTTTGCCATTTTTTGTGGAAGGGGTAATACAGAGTTAACGCAGTAGGCACTACGCAGCAGCTTTGGCGCCAGGATTTTAAAAGTCTGTACGAGCGACTTTACTGGTTCCCAGCAGGGGGCTCGTCTGCCATCAACCAATGAAGTGCCGATGCATACAAATGTAGCCTCTTTAACCCCACATCAAAGGGAAAATGTAGAACTGTAAATATTGTATTGCATTGTCTGTGAAAGCAGTAGGTCTTGTTCATAAATAATGTGTGATAAGATCTAAAAGAAACCAGAACCTTTTGTTTAGTGTGAGGTTTTTTATCTTATGCTGTAAACGTGGTGTCATTGTCCCTATAAGAACTGTGTGTCTCCCCCAGGGGTGGGCTGGGCCGGGGGGCAATTGGCCCCCAGGCTGCCCTGAATCTAAATGAAATGGTCGTGGACAGAAGTGGCCAATTAGGCTGTGCCACGGCCGTCTTTAATGCGGGGCAAAAGACTGCAGCACCCGTGGTGGGCCTGAGGTGAGGCACTGAGATGCCAATGCAGTTGATGCGGCTGCGTGTTTTAAAGCAGCGGTAAGATATGCCGGCCGGCGTGCCTGCACCGTGCCACCCAGTGTTAATTGCTGCTAGCAAATATATTATATATATATATATATATATATATATATATATAAACAGCTTGTAAATATATAAAACAGCTTGTAATGGCAACAGCTACATGCGGCGATGAATAGATAAATCATGACAAATTTTCTGCACTTTTGCAGTTAGTTTTCATCAGTTTCGTCTGAGATCGCCCTCCTTATCGCTGATCTGTACAAATTCACAAAACAAGCTATTTTTGTGAAAAATAATGTTTATGCAAAAACGAATGTCTAAGACTAAAGTCTAATAATTATGAGCACAAAAGAAAGCCCTAATTATCCATTATAAATAATATAAATTATAATTGCATAAACACACAACAAGAAAGCCCAAAAGCCTAACCAACTAATATGCATTTTTTCAGTAAATAATTCACACTTTTTAAGCTATTTTTATGTATTGTATTATGTTTTGGGTGTTTTAAACATTTCTTTAGCAGTTATATGTAACCTGGTATTCCTGAATATTCCTGCATATTATCTATTTGTGGGAATATGTCATAATACCACATTGTTACCAAATGGTGAAGGGCATGCTGATAGAATGACTTGTCTGTTAACAGAAGGAAAACAGTTATTTTATATGGGAATATCAGGGAGGGGTGGTAAAGTATTTAAGCGCTGATGGATTTGAGGACGTCAATATTTAATTACATTTGAATTGAACCTGACCTGTCACAGTCAATGGGATTTTAATCTGAAGCTGTACTGAACTCGCTTATCCCAGGAGGCAAACAGTGTAGCCTGGTCACATGCAATTTGTCTTTGCCAATTTGTCATGAATAATTAGCGTTAGCAGACCACAATGGAGGGTTTATTCTTTTTAAACAAAATATTTTGTGTGTTTTTAACCGGTAATGTAAAAAATCTAGTAACTCAATTGATATTGAGTGAAACTTCACTCTTGTTTATTTTTTTAGTTGAAAAAAATATTATAATATTGTTAACAAACTTGTATAGTATTAAAATTAAAAAAAGATTAATAATTGTCATAACAAATGAAACCTCACTGCCTCACACCCTTACATTGTCTGGAGCTATCCCTTATTGCTGCTCGCACATTATGTGAGCAGCCTTACTTTTACCATGGGGGTCATGTAACATCATGTTTCATGACCCCACTGTATTTTCTGAGTAGCCTTGGACTAGCAATTGCCTTTCCTTGCAATTGCAGCAACGCCAGCCTGCTCCTCCGATCTCCCATTCTTAATGCTGAGTGTCCGCATATGACATCATATCTTGCCACTCTGCCTCTTAAAAACAAGCAGCACCAGGTTTCAATAAACCTTGGAAGTTGTGCCAAGTTGGCACATTCCTCCATAGTGTTAATGGGCTAGTTGGGGAGATCAATAATCTCCCTTTTAACAGTCTCATTGAACAGTGGTGCTACAGGTAGTCTGATCACCTAATAGGACAATTGGTTCACTGTTTTGTGTCTGAATATGGCATTGTATTATACCACTGTCAACACATGTTTAAAATGTACATTGGACAAAATAGGATCCATGATGTCTGACTAATACTTTTGGGTGGAAGTATCAAATGTATAAAAACATAAATCATTAATATATTAAACGTGTATCAATATATAGATAGGACTTTCCTTTGAAGCATTTGATACCCATAAATTATACTTCTGTTTCCAGCATGTGTTTAAAATATACTTATGAAAAACAGGTTAGCCAGTGTGAAATCTCAGCCTAGTCACATAGAAGTCACATTCAAAGCAGTATCAAAGAACTTCATCTGCACTACAATGGAAGAGATAAATATCACATTACTAAACAGATGGAAACTAATTCCATAGCAGCTGAGAATATTCAGTTTCTGCTTAATTTGCCATTTAAATAAGAGTATCAACTCTAATTCAGTGAACTATTATGCATATGGGCACATTTATTGTTATTATCTGTTTATGGAAATAATAATGTGTAACAACTGTACTTCATAGGATTGCTGCAGAACTTATCATTCACCCACAGACTGCAGAAATGCTGGGAGGCAATACAAGTTCTTAGATTATGAACTTGCAAGGCTTTAGGGCAGGTGGTGTGGTTTCAGTAATAATAATCAGGTTGGTACACATAACATCAAACAAACTGTACTTAAAGTCAGGAACCCGGTGGCAGAAGGCATGGTAGGAGTTATTATTTTTCATAGATAGAACTGGTGCACCTCATGTAGATGTGCTTTCTGCCATCAACTGCTGTTTGTATACAAAATGCGTAGCTACCTTTGGCTACCAATATACCATCCAGATGTTGAAAAAGTGCAAACAATTCTGTCTTTAAGCTTACATTGTAAAAAAACAAATAAATAACAGAATAAAGGAGACATATAGAATCTTTCCAATTATGTATTTACAAATTTAATTGGAATAACGGCAGAATGTTCCTGTGGATTGGACCATATCATTAGTTACTAAGGCCACTTTTTACATTTCATGTCAGAATCACTGTACGCATAAACCTTACATGTATGAATGGAAAACTCTGATTAAGAAATATTTAAGGGTAAGCATAAAACCAATTTCACAGTGACTTATATTTTACCTTTCTAGTAACTCTGAAATAGCCCAGAAAACTAGAGTATCCAGCTCTTTCTGTGATCTAAATAGACTGTAAAAATCTCAGAATGCAAATTAGTCAACTTTAAGGGAAGACCAAGACAAACAGAAGCTCAGACTACAAAATATACAGTATATTATATAGTAATATCCGTTTATTTGTGTAATATTGATATATACTAATATCTGAAAAGCCAGAGGCATGGTGCAGTTTAGGTTTTGAAAGGATCTTTCTAAAAATGACGCAGTTTCATTATTTATCATTATATGTAAACAGTATTACATTTAATGAGCAGACAATGCATGAATAAACATGTTGTTAACTGTTGGTAATTGATTCCATTATACTACAATGCCAGCTGAAAGAGAAAAAAAAACATTGTTGTCATATTGTCCATAGATGGCAGGAGACACCACTACATTGAGTATAAAATAGAACTAAAATGAGACCATAGCCTTAAGCATTAGAGAAATGCCAAATGCCGGTTTTGGAAAGTGTGTTTGCGATTCTAAATTGGCAGTTATTGACATTCACAATATCACTCATAATGCTACAACGAAATGTTGTAATCATTGCACCTGGCAACTAGGGAGGAATCCATCATTCATTGTGCCAGGATTAATTGGGCATGGATACTTACAAGCATAGTTCCTGAAGATACTTAATAATGTATCGCATTATGTTGTGTCACTTGACAAATTGATCTGATCTTGGTTGTTGTAAAGCAGACACAATACAGCCATATCGATAGTGCTATGGGAGAAATAATGTGCTACAATTAGACACAGAGTAGAATTTATGTTTGATATAGTCATTGCATTCTGTCACCTCCTGTTCTAGTTTATTCTCAAGGTGACAAGTATTGACAAGGTTAAATGTATCCAAGGATGGGATGTCTGAACCCTTTTCTAGTAGGTATTAAGTTAGTTCTTTTGTATTTTATGAAAATGTAATTAAAGCTTGTTTTGTTTTATCTATTAAATCATAAAGAGTGTTCTTTTGAGTTACTGTTGAATTTCTGTCATTTCAAACCAGTCTGCTCTCCTCTGACCTCTGACATCAACAAGGCATTTTCGTCCACAAACTGCCGCTCACTGCATATTTTCTCTTTTTCGGAGCATTCTCTGTAAAACCTAGAGATGGTTGTGCGTGAAAATCCCACTAGATCAGCAGTTTCTGAAATACTCAGACCAGCCCGTCTGGTGCCAACAACCATGCCACGTTCAAAGTCACTTAACCCCTTAAGGCCAAGGGGCGATCCCTAAACCCATTGAAAACAATGCATTTTGAGCCCGTACATTTACGGGCTTTGTCATTAAGGGGTTAAATCCCCTTTCTTCTCCATTCTGATACTTGGTTTAAACTTTAGCAAGTTGTCTTGACCACCTCTGCATAACTACATGCATTGAACCATGTGATTGGCTGATTAGCTATTTGTGTTCAAGCAATTGAACAGGTGTACCTAATACCGTGGCCAGTGAGTATGTGTGTAAATGTACATATATATATATACATACATACATACATACATATATATATATATATATAACCTTAAATAGCCTTGCAAACTCCACATCCCTCATGAAGAGAAGGATGAAGTCCATCAAAGCCCCTCTTTGGTGCCAGGAAGCTTATGAGGTCAATGAGTCAATGAGTAAGAAGCTATCCCCATGGAAGTGAATGTGGTTAAAAAAACCCATATATTGAACCATAGATTTTAGTTCAATAGCATTGTCTTTTTGTAATGTTGTAGTTTATTTGCTTGTCTGTGATGGGTGTTCTATCCAGTGTCTAAAGAAATGTATTATTCTTTAGATGTTTCTTGTGAGTCAAATACAAAGTTTATGACATCTAGAAATTACATGCAAAAATTTCGCAATTTGAGTTGTGTTCATAGTCTACACTCCATTGAATTGCTTAGTAGAGGTTGGTTGCCATTCATTATAATGTATTGTAATTTTGTTTCAGCGGTCACAGCCTAGAATCCACGATTGCAGATTTAGACAGGATGTTGCGTAAACAATTTGCCAGCCCTGTTAATTCCAATTAACATTTAGAAGGGTCAGTAAATCAAGCCTAGGGTCTCACCATTCCTCAACCTAAGCTGCTAAATGGTATGCCATTACCCTTGATAAAAACTTCATAAAGCTGGTATAGAGGATGAAGTATTGCATCTTGATTCATGCTGATTGGTTCATTAGATCAGTGTAAAAAATAACTATACTTAAATATTTTTACAAGATAACACCACTTTTAATTCTTTCAGATACTTAGACAACACAAAGTCACTTCTTTTGGTTTGGTTTGCCCTTAGGCTGCAAATTACATGAAATGGTTTAAAAGTGTTAGCTGCATTTAATTGTAACATCTGTCGAAGTTTCGAAAGCATTTGTGTAAGCTGTGGGTAGTTGACAATTGCTTTTCTTTGACCTATTTTGGAGAACAATTAGCTGTATGGCAGCAACACTGAGGTGCAATAAAACTTTAGTTTGCTTGGCACAATGCAAGTTGGAAAATGTCTTCCTTTTCATTCAAATACAATGAGATTTGAATGCTGTTCCATGCCTTCATCCAAGTTTTACATCTATCTTGTGTGCATTTCATTGTGTAAAGAATCAAGTTGTGTCTTTAGTTATCTTAAATAGACTGCAATATTTATTCAGTATTATTCAAAAAACACAGGCCAAGCCTGACAATAGCCCCTTCCAATCGATTGGCTGTAATAGCTCTTCAAAGCAAAAGCAGGTGCTCTGTTAGGTACATAAACAGCTGAAATATAGATCAGTTAATGGAGAAGACACTAAGGCAGACTTTGTGCAGATGGTAATATTGTACTTAGCTGAACTTCTCAGAGGTAATACTAATTATTACTTTACTTTAATAGCATATGGTAATGTAAAAAAAAATAAAAAAGAAATGCTTGCTTTTGGTGATGAATTTCCATCTAACTTGATGAAGATTTAAGGGTACAAAACCCTTGCTGAACAGATTCGCATTTTTAGATTAATAACTGATAACATTGATCATATTTTGACTACCTATACAGATAACCAAAATGGAAGGCATTAAATGTACAAGATAAATTAAAAAAAAAACTTTTAAAATTGTACAAATCTGCATTTTGAGGTATACTTTTATTTCTAAATCAAATTAATATTTGGTAAGACCGGCCTTTGCCTTCAAAGTGCCGTTGATCTTATTATGTGTGCAGGAGATCTGTGCTTTTGTGTGCCATCACCTTGATATCAACTAAAATAGATAGCAATGGGTATAGTGACACCACCTCTCTGTTACTTATGTGCATGAGACCACTTTGAGAGTAAATAACATATGTGTCAAATGGCTTTTCGCAAAGCTTATGTCTTTGTTAGTGTAAACATCTAACACTTACCTACTTGAACTGTAGAGGAAGAGGAAGTGCTTAATAGGACCTTAATTCTAAGGATCATGTCAATGACTTTCCTGCAGCTGATCACATATAGTGTGATCAGGAAAACAGAGATGGCAGGCCCTAACTACTGATTACTGTTTGATCAGCAGGCAAGGAGATAAGAGCAAAGAGGGAAAATATTCAAAAACAAATAAATAAAGACAAAAAAATAAAAAGGAAAAACAACATAATGTCTCCAAACACCCTTACACCCCTTAAAAGAATTAAAAATGTGTATGGTGTAAGCAAGTGTTTTGTCTTGTTAATTTCCTCAACATAAAAAAACAATATATGTTGAGTATTACTATAAATTGTAAAAAATGTTTGGGGAGAAAATGTCTGCATGAAAAATGGTAGAAAGAACTTTATGAAAGGTTGTTGCATTTTCAAAATCATATACTTTTATGAGTGGTTTGGCAATCTGTGATTGCTTTTAAGGCTTAAGTTTCAGAATACCAAATTTGAACAACAACAGCAACAGCATTGCATATATTTCCATAATTTCCTTGTAAATACCAACAATGTGTGCAAGCGAAGAAACAAATTCCACAAGACAATAATAGTGCGTAGATAATAAAAGCGTAGATCTCAAATGGAACTCCCTCTGGCCTAGACTGGCCCAGACTAACCATCACAAATATTCACTAACTTAAGCCTCCTTGCCAGACCAGGTTAAGATAGGCTATAGAAAACATTCTGCAGACAGCACATACAGGTCCAGATAGGTAGTGCTTCACCTGGACTAGGGATCTTCTTTTCAGGGGAGACTGTCTTCTGAGGGAGACTGTCAAGGAAGTTCAACTGTGCCCCTTGGGTAAGGAGAGCTTCCTTGACAGTGTCCCTCTTCTGAGGCTTGAGGGAATTTATTGGCAGGGCAGATTACAATAGATGTGATCTCGAAGCCCCCACAACACACACAACACTCCTCAACCACACACAACACTATACTGCAGCCCCCCTCAACATTATCTGGCAACCTCCTTCCACACAACAGTATCACCAAGCAAAGCCTTGGTGAGAATTCTTGGTCACTCTGGGCAGGACAAAACAGGGACCCTAATGAAAACAAAGAGGAAATTCCAATAATCAATGTGTCATCTAGGTCACTCTGCCAAGCTGGGGTCAATAGGAGTTTAATTTATCCCTACAAATGGATCACACTGGCTTGATTAGGAGCACAAGTAGTTTAAAGTGGTGAGATTGTTGAAGTATTTTTTGATGATAGAGATGAAAAGACACTTCTTAGTCAGTTTGAGATTCTACCATAGAGCTCATAGATACTAAACCAATTTTTCATGTTACTTTATATTAATCTAAATGTTTATTTTTAAATAAATGTAATTCAAATAATTTGGCTCAGGAAAGAGATACATTGAATTCACTTCAATCATCTTTCCTGTCAACAGAGGCACTGTAATCACCATAAAAATGATGGTTTCATTTATTTTCTTACTTTGTTTCCCTATGTGTGGACCTTACTAAGGATATAAAGCATAGGAACCTAAGAATATTTTTGTAATTGGGTTTGCAGGTTGGCTATATACATTTAGATACTTAGAAATGTCTTATTCAGAAACCCACATTTTCATTACTTTATAAGATGCCAAAGATCTCTGGTTTAATTTGTAGATTATCTAAAACCTTCTAAACAAATACTTTCGGGTTTCATCAGGGATATTCTATACTTAATTCAATAATTCAAATGCAATCTTGGCAACCTTCTAGACATAATCATCCCAAATGATAAGGGTATTGCTGCCACAAAGGACAATTTTGAGTGAGTCTATGATATATGAAGGCACCTGCATGGAATTTTTCATTAATATGCTAGAATAGGCCCATATTTTTGTTTCATTCTCAGGAACAGTTGCATCGACAGGTCTCCAGAAAATCTTTATTGTAGGCAATGGCTTCTATGTATGCCAATACATTTATGAATAGTTATGAAAGGGTCTTTCATATTGGAATGTTTCAGGTTTATCATTGGTAGCATTTCAGCATCTGAAGAAATGATGATATGGTTAAATTCATCTCACCGTGTCATGGGATGGGACAACAGTTTTTCAATGTTGATGTCAGATTGGAATGTACTTCTTTACCGTAAACGTAGAAATTCATTTTAATGAGCACAGATTTTCCATCCGATGGCCCTGAAAAGATTGAGGTTGTTTTTTCTCAATTTTTAGAAGCCATAAGAAATAGAGGCAAAGTTGCAAGACATGAAGAAAATATTTCATGGTTGGGGATATGCTCAGTCTTGGAGGCTAGAGATGCTAGTGAACATTTTTGGAAGCTAGATAAGCTAGTGAACATTGTTGGAATGCTCATTTTGTTGGGAATGAATTAGGTAAAAGATGAAATATTAAGTGCATTAATAAACTCCATACTGCACCTAACTCTGTATCCCAGATCATTAACAACTGGAGGATTTTAGAGAAGGAGCATTTTGTTTTAAGCACTGTCCAATTATTTGGTAAAAAAAGAAAATCTAATAAAAATTTTGAGATAGAATCGCAGGCCATCAATGAGTCTGTAGCTAAACATTTCCTACAACAAACATATACTTTCAACTTTACGGATGGTTACTATTTACTTAAACAGCTCAGAGGGGGTTCTAAATTGTTACCTCAGAGGGAAATTTTCTGCATTACCAGACTGTGCATGCTGTGCTTTATGCATTTGGTATTGACTAAAGTCAATCAGGTTGGGGTTGCAAAGGTCTTCCACATTTTGATGCGCTGGTGGTGGATGAGTACTCTTTTCTTCTATTAGTTAGATATAACAATTGCTATATCTTAATGCATTGTTCCTATTTCCTATGATTTTGCAAAATAATATTTTTTCATCTCTGTTATTGTATATATAGATTTTGGATGCTTAAACCAGCTGTTAGACATGTAAATGTAAACAGAGAACAAATGGGAAAGTCACTGACGTGCGTTTAAATGTTATAAATAGAAGGAAATACCACAATGAACAATAGATAATGGAATGGTTTGTTATACTCAACAAAATACACACACACATTAGGAAACCAAAAGTCCCAGGGTAGCTGAATGGACTAATATTACTTTAAATATTCACAAATTTATAACAAAATGACTCATAAGGGGAATATATTGAAATTACTGTCAAGTGACATACAGTGGAGTATTGTCAGTGTTTGCTCCAGCAGTATTTATATTTGAGGGCATTAGTAATTTAGGTATGTCTCTACTAATGTTGCTAACCACTGACAATCATTTTTGTTGGAGATATATTACAATATAATTGACAGTTTTTACACTGATGGTCAAAATCATTGTATCAGATAGCATTTAAGGGAATGAAATAAAAAATTCTGATTAACACTGTGATGGAGTATATAAACCCTACTCTCAAACAAGCAACCAAGGGGTTAAAGCCTCCAAACAAGGGTGGGCAGTCAGGCTTTTAAAATATTGCCTGCAGTACAGAGGCAGCAGCTGTTGCTCCCCAGGGGCTTTTGAGCCCCATTAAAGACAGCACTGACGGTTTATGGCACTCAATTCTACTGGCAATAGCCTCCAGAGAGATTTTTAATTGCTTTTGTCACTCATGGACTGTTGTTGGATGCCATCAGCATTCAGTGGCTAACACCTTCAGCCTCCAGTTCACTCAGGAGCGTGATCTTCATTTGCCCAGTCTAAGGCAATGTTTATAATAATTGCCTTTGACCAGTTTGGATCTTCCTCCCTTCATCACTCGTTCGTACAGACCTTTACCTCCTGACGGCGGAACTTGGCTTTGGGAGGTTCCAGAAGTTAAAGTTCTGTGCGAGCGACACTATTGGCAATGATGGAGCCCCCAACCAGCGACCAATAGAATCGTTCGTACGGACCTTTAACTCCCGATGCCTGGGAAGACTATTGGTCTCCCGCTCCAGGGGGTTAGAAGGTCCGTACAAGTGACCAGTAGAGTCGCTGGTACAAACCTTTAACTCCTGACTCGGAAACTTGGCCTGTTGAACCTGCTCCAGGAATTAAAGGTCCTTACGAGCGACGTTATCGGTCGCCAGCAGGGAGCTCCTTCATTGGTTGATGCCAGAGGAGCTCCCTTCCGATGACCAGTAGAGTCGCTCGCATTGACCTTTAATTCCTGATGCCGAAACTTGGCCTGGGGAAGGAACAGGAGTTAAAGGTCTATAAGATCAACTCTATTGGTCGCTATAGGGGCCTTCTCTAGCATCAACCAACTGGTTGATGCCAGAGGAGGCCCTTAAGGTGACCAATAGAGTCACTTGCACAAACCTTTAACTCCTTGCGCGATCCTACAATTTCCACTCCCATTAGCCCCTGCAATGCTGCGTAAAAAAGGTAGGCTAGAGGGGGGAAGGGACCAGGGAGTTTAGTTGGAGATATTAACAAAGACGAACACGAAGATTCTTCGTGTTGCGTGTCTTCGTCTTCATGTAGGTTTTTCCACCGCCATGTTCGTTTCTATATAATTTGTGTGCGTTTCTATATAATTTCTTTAGAATTTGTGTGCGTACACTAAATAAGAGAAGAAAATTACAGCTACACAAGCATGGCAAACATGTTAAAACAAACTCAGTCACGAAGGATACTAAAAGAAAAAACAACCCGGTCCCTAAGGTGGTTACCCACCTAGATAGCAACTTAAATCCATACGGGTTTTCTTTATCTTCTGTCTGAGTTATTGACAGTTAGCAGCCATGCGCTGTTCTTGTGAGGGTGTCACAGACCGGGTACACAGGTGGGGCAGGAGCCCAGGTGCAGTGGATACTACAGATGGGCAGAAAGAAACGAACAACAGACTGATTTGATAATATTTTGTTTGCTGAAGAGAGTATAAACATGTACAGATGGTCTCTTGGCAGGAAGCCCTCTGGATTGGGGCGCACGCGGCAGGAAGCCCTCTGGATTGGGGCGCACGCGGCAGGAAGCCCTCTGGATTGGGGCGCACGCGGCAGGAAGCCCTCTGGATTGGGGCGCACGCAGCAGGAAGCCCTCTGGATTGGGGCGCACGCGCCAGTTAGCCCTCTGGATGATTGCCCACTTACAGTGCACTCGGCTTGGGAGTCCGTTTGCAGGCCACTCGGCTTGGGAGTCCGTTTGCAGGCCACTCGGCTTGGGAGTCCGTTTGCAG
>VKOC01021329.1:0-20818 GCA_009364415.1 Spea multiplicata | reverse complement strand
GATCCCCAAACGCCAAAGTTCAACATTGAAAAAATGCGCATGCCCCAAATGTGGCCCTTTTGCCCCCAAACAGCCAGGCAAAATCATTCATGTGAGGTATCGCTGCGCTCAGAAGATGTTGCTGAACACATATTGGGGTGTTTTGTGATAGTGACATATACAAGAACTTTTTAATTCATACCCGAAGTAAAATGTGTGTGGAAAACCAAATGCAAAAAAATGACTACCACAAAGTTTGACAAAGACTGGTGGTACATATGGTGCATGGAAAGAGTTAAAATACTAGCATTTGAAATACCCTGGGGTGTCTAGTTTTCAAAAATATATGGGTTTATTGGGCACACTGAAATGGCCCGGCTCAAAGATGTACCAAATAGGGCATGGGCAGTGGATCCCCAAATGCCAAAGTTCAACATTGAAAAATGCGCATGCCCCAATGTGGCCCTTTTGCCCCCAAACAGCCAGGCAAAATCATTCATGTGGGGTATCGCTGCGCTCAGGAGATGTTGCTGAGCACATATTGGGGTGTTTTGTGATAGTGACATAAACGAGAACATTTTAATTCATACCTGAAGTAAAATGTGTGTGACAAAACAAATGCAAAAAAATGACTACACAGAGTTTGACAAAGACTGGTGGTAGATATGGTGCATAGAAAGAGTTAAAATACTAGCATTTAGAATACCCTGGGCTGTCTAGTTTTCAAAAATATATGACTTGATGGGGTAAATTGCATTGGCCGGGTTCAAAGATACCCGAAATGGCACATGGGGGGAAGAATTACCAGATTTGGAGAAAATGGCTTTGAAATAGCAAAACGCTACCTGTACTTATTGCCCCATAATGGGTAGAAAAAGGCAAAAAAACATAAAAACATTGGGTATTTCTAAACTCAGGACAAATAGTAGAATCTATTTAGCAGGTTTTTTCATTACCTTTTATAGATGAGTAAAAGATTTTTCAACTAAAAGTTAGAAACAGTCATTTTTTTCTGAATTTTTCATCATATTTTATAATTTTTTTAATAGTAAATTATATGATACAATCAAAACAATGTCATCTAAAGAAAGCCCTTCTTGTCCTGAAAAAAACAATATCTAATGTGTGTGGGTTCAGTAAACGGGAAAGAAGAAAATTACAGCTAAACGCGAGCAGCGCAGAAATGTTAAAAAGGCCATTGTCACCAGGGGAACAAACAGTAAAATCAGCCTTTGTCACGAAGGGGTTAAGGTTCAGAGAGAAAACATAATGTGATAACAAAGGCAGTCTCTTTTTGTAACCCCCAGTATCACCACTAGGTGGCGTGTAGGAATGTGGAGATAACAGGTGTGAGACCTTCTTAAAACATGAGATATTGTATCTGCTTTATGCAGTTCTGGAGCATCAATGTACTTGAAAGACTTATGTCTTTTTTTAATCTTATTAGCTATATAACTATATCTGTTATATGTGTTATCTTATATTTCTTAATGTGCGAGTTTATATTATATTTATATTGAGATGTAACAAGATTAGACAGTTTCCTTTAAGTTGCAGTCTGGTGCAAATCGATAATCCTACCCATTCCTGCCTTAGCATATGCCGAACCAAGAAGTTACTTAAAATGTACAGGCACCGTTCCTCCTGGCTTCCCAACCCCCTTACTTCTCACAAAATGAAAGCTGGGATTACCCCTCCTGGACCAAATACAAAATGCAAATATATCATTGATAGAAAATTAAGATATTTTATAGACTTTTATACTGAATAAAAATCTGACATTTCCTACCAGCCTTTATATTAAATGATTTTTTAATGGATTAATATAATTATATTATGCTGATTTATTTGTAGCACTTCTTGTTAAATCAATATAATACAGGAAGCTTGTCATAATAGTGAAAACACTTTTCCTTTTAATCGATAGTTCCTCTTTATTAACGACTTTCAAAAATGTTTAAGGTGAAGGCAACTGTTTATTATATAAATGTCATACATTTCATCACAAGTTGTCAGTTGTCATATCTCCAGTTTTGAAAGCATTTTGAGATGACACTGACAATTATCTCTTTTATAGCCTGCTTTTATAATATGTATATAACACTATATAGAAGATCCTTAACAAATAACTGCAAAATAGTGGTTATCCCGGAAAATGATGGAGGTTTATGGAAAATCTCATACATTTGTATCTATATCATACATTTTTATTGTATTTAAATATATAAATATTTTCTCAGTGAAGCATCCAAGCCTTTTCCCTTCCAGTTATTTCTAAGTGAAGCCTAAATTAATAAACGTGTTATTATACATCCACCAGGAAAACTGAAGTTTTATAGATTGATTAGTATTTATTTTTTTATGTAGTTCCACCATATTCCGCAGCTTGGTACAAATTACAATACAGTTGCATTTATTTTGAACCTGTAAATTGGCCTTTACCTTAAATTCACGTCATTAAAATTATTTTTTTTTTATTTTCATTGCGAGAAATTCAGTACATTTTGTATTGCTGTGGACATAAATATAATTCAATGTCAATGTGTTCAACAGCACAATCCATCACTGGAAATCTCTTGTTCCCTCCTGATCCGGGGGGGCGCTTGTGCTTCCACTGATGGAGGCAAAATTGGCTTAATAATGTTTATCAATTACTATGATTGTCATACAATTTTAAATCTGAAATAGCTTGCACATTTGCAAATTGCATATAATGGCCAACTGTGATTGCTGCCCCTTGCGTTAAAGTCCTGAGTAATGTCTTTTTTTTTATTTAAATTTTTTTTTAATATTTTTTGTTTTAGGGTATGACAGAAATCAAAAGTTACCCTCTGGGCTGTAATTTGTTGGAACTCGGTTTCAACTTGCATCTATCAAGTTGCGTTTACTAGACTCTCCTGCAGATGCGGGTTGTCTTTAGTGAGTTTGGGATTTTCGCTTTGTCCAAGTTGTGTGTTTTCTGTAGGAAACTCAATTTTATAGCCACTCACATGTGGTCACCGTCTAGTGAATAGACCCCATATTTTTCTCCTCCATTAAAGCCAGGGGTCGTTGTATTGAGCACCCTTTATTTTTTGGTCACCGGGTGCTCATTAGTATTTCTCCACAGACCCAAAGTGCACTGTAATAATGAGTACTTCTGAGAATGTATTACTTATTTATTATATTACTTATTTAGCTTTACAGATTTATACCCCTGTAAAGTTCAGGTTATACTATAGTGAAGGAACAGAAACACTATAGAGGGGGCGAATATACAATTATCAATCTGATAATCTTCCAATCAACAGGTTGAATAACCTAAAATGTCATTTAGCTTTTCTGCTGTAGGCTTTTCTCATGTGAGAACGGGATGACACGTTAGCTTTGTTACAATAGAGCCATTTCTAGTTCCCCCTGACTTGGGCTCTGGCGTGAGGAGGGGTTTGCAGAGCATCCCATATATCACTAGGCACTACTAATGAGTCAGTGTGCAATGGCTGGCAATTAATACATGTTTTAAGCGAATGTGCTTGCTGAGTAAGGACGTGGCTGCCTTGCCACCTTTGGTCTGTAACAAATTAGCCCTGAGGCAATCATACATCACTTTAGTGTCTGCTTAGCAGGAAGTCATCTGCATATTGTAAGATAATTACCAGCCGAGGACTGGCTGATAATGACCTGGCTGATAAGTTCCATTTTACATATAACACGTTTGTTGCTGTGGCGTGTGGTATGTTTTGTAGTATGGTCTTATATCAGTCAGATCCCTGTTTGTTAGTACAGTTTACACGGCACACTGCTAGGACGGCTAGAGCTTACGCACACACGGTATCTCCTATACGATTCCTAGGTATTTGCAGATTTATTCTAAACAGTAAAAATACTAGAAATTAAGCTACAAACCAGACTTTATGGTGTTCATAATTACATCAAAGTGCTCCATAGTAATGAGGTAGTGTTTGTATATTGTAGTTTAACAGTACACCCTAAGTGGGTAACACGGCGATGCTCAAGCCTTATCATGTTTTTGAAATTCATGGTGATTCTGAGTTCTGTTCAGTAGATAGAGAGAGTTGTGGTTTCAGCTCTTTTACGTTACTATATAGCGATGTTCTGTAGCTTGGCTGACCCTACCTAATGTCGAGTTAAATCAGTGACCTTTCCTCTTTAACAGTAAAGTGGGAGAATTGAAACCACAACTCCTACAAGGCTTCCTGCCAACTCTTCCGTTAATGAATAGACCACATTGCGATTGTTGCTTAACGCAATCATGTACTAGCCAGGTATTTTGTATGCTTAATATTAACTACATTTCAAAGTTAGAAATGTCTCATATATAGTTTTATTTCAGGAGGACTTTGTTTCATTGGTAATGTCAGTGAGTAATGTTTTGCGCCCATCCCTTAGTAAAATATAGAAGTAAAATAGGGACAAAGACTATATCATTAGTCTTAGAAAGTAAAGAGGTGGGGAGCAGAACATGGATCTCTGTCCTAAGCTACCAGCCAAATGACTTTCTATAAAAGTTTAAATGAGTATTGAAATAAAAAGCTAAGGCCAATGTTCAGAACGGTAACATGAATTATGACAACGTAGTTATGCTTTTACACAAGTATGTAACCTGTATGTAGCTTTTTTGCACAGTGAAAAAGAACATTTTATAGTACCGTAGGTTACTTTGGATAGGGTGGGCAAGGCACAATAATAACAATTATAGATTTAAGGAACCCGTTATTTATGAACACTAATATTATATTAGTTATATGTATTCATTGTATTTTATGAGGAATCGTTTTCTCACACCCTCATCCTCTGATGGGGGCCGCTGGACAAACCCAGGGCCTAAACAGCTGCTTAAAATGGTTGTATGATCTCTTGAAAAATGTACATTTTTCAGTACTTTGAAGTTAAATATTTTCAGTATGATTTGTAAAATTGCCTTCCAACATAAAGCATATCACTGCTAAAAATGTTCAAGACAGATCTTTAGAGTTATAGAGCCACACGTGGTGAACGTAGTATGATCATGGAAGCAAGTGGTTGGTATATCCGTTGGATTGTAATTGGATGTTCAGGATCTATATCAGTGTAGTTGTGGCACCATTAATATAGTCTATATCTTCACGATTTGAATGGTACCCACCTAAGTTAATAGATGGAGCACCTCATGCCAGTCACCCTTAGCCCCCTGTGCCTGAAGCATGATTTATGAATAGTATTCCAATTTCATTGCCTTTAATTATAATATGATGTTGTTATAAATTAATTTAGGGTCTGTGTCTGATTATGCAGTTTTTTTTGTTTAACTTTATCTAAGGAATTGTGAAATATATGTTTCTTTCCCAAAAGCGATTTTTACACATTTCAGTCATTTGTAGGACCTGAAAACCATGCAGCTGATAAAGCAGAAATACGATGAGAAGTTCAAAGAAACAAGTCTTCAACTAGGGCACAGAAAGAACACCTTGGAGCAACAATTAAGTGATACACAGGTGATGAGTTTAATGCGTATAAGTCAAATTGGAACATATTATATATGAATCTCACGAGTAACCTGCCATTTCTAGTCAGTTGCCTTCGATGTATATAGTATTTTTCAGGTCTTGCTTGACGTAGTCTATTAGATCCATAGCCTTAAGAGAGGGTAAAATAAAAGGCAAAATTGATATTGGGGTCACTGGAGAGACTGCTGTTCTGTTCACTTGCCAAACTCATGTGGATTGCTGGAGGGCTTGAGAAAAACGATGGAGAAAATCAATAAGGAGAAAGATTTCACATATAATTGAAATGGCTTGCTTATTACACTTTTGCTCAGCAGATGGCACCTTCTTGTAAATGATAGGTAATCCCAACCACTCTATTAGTTACAATATTGGAGCAGCTACAAGAGAATTATTTGTATCCGTTTCACACTGTGGTGTTAATATGTCAATATGGTTCGCGAGAGGGAGTTCACATATAAAAATCCACTTTAATGCCAAGTGCTGGTATTTTTTATTCTTTGTTGTGGGTTATTGAAATCGAATTCAATGTTGAAAGTGAATTAGTATAAACTGTCTACCTTGGAAAATGCAAATTATATAAAGTTAAAAGAATTGGTTTAATTTTATACATTCATTTAATGAATGTAAAAACAGATATATAGTGACATTCAACATACCCCAGCCTTCCTGCACCGTTGTAAAACTGCAAAGCCTCTCTGCCTCAGACTGAGGAGGAAAAATCACTAGAAGCAAATGAAAACTAGCTTCCAGTGCCTGTAAACATACAAGCTTGGTTATGTGTGCATTCAGAGGGACTTTTGATCATACCTCCCAGATGTCCCTTGTCAGGACCCAACCCACCCTGTCTCCAACCCTTCACCAGTTTACCCAACTCTACCAATACTGTGGTAGTGTTCACTGACACGGGACTTTGTTTCAACAGTCGACTATGTGCGTGTAACAGTTGGCATAAGACGAGGCTAAAAATAATGTGTCCAAGCCGTGTCACTACGTAAGACATAAGGCAATCAGAGTGTGTCCACTACAACAGCGTGCGTCACCACAACCAGACATTCCATAAAGCCGCCACTAAGCCTGTTCTCCTCAATCGACTCCGTCACCGAGTGCTGAGGCGCATGGGGCGTGTAAAAGCCAACACTCTGCTGATTCTATAGCTGAAGAGTTCCAAAACGTCCACTGGCATTAATATCACCACAGTTTGCCGCGCAGCTACATGCAAGCCTCCCATCACCAAGTACAATGCCAAGCGTTGTATCAAACATGCCGCCTCTGGACTCTGAAGCAGTGGAAACGTGTTCTGTGGAGTTATGAACCACACTTCTCTGTTTGACAGTCTGATGGGTTTGGCAGATGCCAGGAGAACGTTACCTGCCTGACTGCATTGTGCCAACCGTAAAGTTTGGTGGAGGAGGGCTGATGGTATGTTGGGGTAGTGATAGGCCTCTTACTTCCAGTGAAGGGAAATCTTAATGCTTCAGCATACCAAGACATTTTGGATAATGCTACGCTTCTACCTTTGTGGGAACAGTTTGGGGAATGCCATTTTCTATTCCAGCATGACTGTGCCCAGTGCACAAAGCAAGGTCCATAAAGACAAGGTTGGATGAATTATGTGTGGAAGAATTGACTGGCTCACACAGAGTCCTGAACTCAACCCCATTAAACCCCTTTGGGATGAACTGTAATGGAGATTGCGAGCCAGACCTTCTCATTCAACATCAGTGCCTGACCTCACTCTACTAGATGAATGGGGAAAAAATGCCCACAGAAACACTCCAAAATCTTGTAGATAGCCTTCCCAGAAGACTGTAAGCTGGTATAGTGGCAAACAGTGGACCAACTACATATTAATGTCTTATTTAGAATGCAATGTCATTAAAAAGTCCCTGCTGGGGTAATGATCAGGATGTTTCCCTATACTTCTGTCCATACAGTGTATTTTCTATGACGGTTCTATGATGGTTATCTTAGACTTCTTCTGCCGTTTGGAATTTTCCCAGTTTTCTTGTATTGTTGCCATAAGGGCTTTGATTAGATTTCATGTTGTCTTTTTATTTATTTTTCAGGACCAGTTATTCCAGGTTTCTGAAAAGCTAAACTACACTACAGAACGCATAGAATATTTTAACAATACAACACGTGATTTAGTGCAGTATGGACTTATAGTAGGAAATGGTAAAGAAGCATCAGCGAAAGAAATTGCACTGTTAAGGTACATGATTTTGGATTTTATTTTCATAAAACCAGCATTTGTAGAGTTATACAATTTATTATTGTTATTAATTTGTAGTAATAGCTGTACCATTCTGTTAGCTGTCTTTAAGTTGCTTTATTTTGTTGTTATTTAAGCAAAGCATTACTTATACCCTTTAATATATTAAACAAATAACACATAAAAACAACAGAGACACTTTTAGGAAGCGTTTTTTATGTTTTTTTCCCCCTTCAGTTTGTGGCAGCAGCCTATTGGGTTCATACTTATGTCACATATCAATAATGTATTCCTGAAAACAGGGGTGCACATAGGGTTACTAGTGCTTGGATGCAGTATTTCTTTTACCCTCCATGGTACCTAAAACACACACGTGTTAACATGCAAACTTACTATGATGATACATTTACACATAAACATATACACATACTATCTACAGTGGATATAAAAAGTCTACACACCCCTGTTAAAATGCCAGGTTCTTGTCATGGTAAACAATGAGACAAAGATAAATCACGTCAGAACTTTTTCCACCTTTAATGTGACCTATAACATGAACAATTCAATTGCAAAACAAACTGAAATCTTTGACGGGGAAAAAAAACCTTGCAATAACCTGGTTGCATAAGTGTGCACATCCTCTTATAACTGGGGCTGTGGCTGTAAAGCATTTGGTGTACCATGGAACACCTGGCAAGTACTGGCTGTGTGCTACATGTGACAACAGTCTCCCGTATTCATCATATGAATGGCTATGGGTAGGGTGGCAAGACGGAAGCCTTTACTTACAAAGAAAAACATCAAAGCCCAGCTGAAGTTTGCACAAAGTCCCCCAAAAGCACGTGGGAAAATGTGTTATGGTCTGATGAAACCAAGGTTGAACCTTTTGGCCATAATTCCAAAAGGTATGTTTGGTGCAAAAACAACACTGCACATCACCCAAAGAATACCATACCCACAGTGAAGCATGGTGGTGGCAGCATCATGTTTTGGGGCTGTTTTTCTTCAGCTGGAACCAGGGCCTTAGTCAGGGTAGAGGGAATTATGAACAGTTTCAAATACCAGGCAATTGTGGCACAAAACCTTCAGGCGTCTGTTAGGAAGCTGTAGATGAAGTTCACCTTTCAGCACGACAACGACCCAAGACACACATCCACAAAAGCATGGCTTCACCAGAAGAAGATTAACGTTTTGGAATGACCCATGGCACATCTGTGGGGTGATCTGAAGAGGGCTGTGCACAGGAGATCTCCTCGCAATCTGACAGATTTGGAGCGCTTTTGCAAAAGAAGAGTGGGCAAATATTGCCCTGTCAAGATGTGCCAAGCTAATAGACTCCTACCCAAAAAGAATGATTGCTGTAATAAAATCAAAAGGTACTTCAACAAGTATTAGTTTAAGGGTGTGCACACTTATGCAACCAGGTTATTATAAAGGTTTTTCTGTCAAAGATTTGAGTTTGTTTTGTAATTTAATTGTTCACATTAGGTCACATTCAAGGTGGAAAAAGTTTTGACATGATTTATCTTTGTCTCATTCTTTAGCATCACAAGAACCTGGCATTTTAACAGGGGTGTGTAGACTTTTTATATCCACTGTACCTCCTCTTCTTCACACCACTAACCCTAGGCTGACCACTGGTAACATTATACACCAACACCCACCCAAGCATTCCAACATCAAAGTAGAACACACACCAATGCTAACCCCATGCACATATACGCCAAGAACTCATGCTAACACAATATACTCACACACGCTAACCCCATACAGTAATGCACACACTCACCCTAACACAATACACTTGCACACATTATCTCCCATCACCCATGCAGCGTGTGCAACTCTCCCCTGCACATTATCTCCCCTCCCTCTTACCTCGCTCAGAGCCCTGTCTTCATCGCAACCATCTGTGCAAGCTGCCGTGCTGCTGAAGTTCTACTACTGTGCGGTCCTTGCTCGTTTATCGGGCACATGGGTGCCATGCATCCTCCTTGGCATACACCTGCCTGGAAATAGAAATTATGAATTAGACAAATCTGGCACAGTAGAGAAATATTTCAGTGTAGGGATTTGGCATTCAGCAGTACTGTGAATGATGCTTCTATTGCTGTGTTTAGTAAGAAGTGTTGCATTTAAACCTCTTATCTCTGTGGTGATTAGTAAAATTCCTAACATTGGAACACTGGAACATTTCATTATTGAAGTTCTATGGGTAAAGGTTACTCCATGTCAGTTGTAGCAAATTCAGTACAGTATGGGTGTTTACTAGACAACAAACACACATTTCCCATCACTACACAGCTTTGTAGGCTGTATTCTCCTGCCCTGACATTACTGAGACTTTATTCCTCTGTATCTTCTCAGAGGACTTTTTGGACAGTGCAAAATGTTCAGTTACAGATGTTTCCTGTATTAAAGGTTCGTGAATTTAGGCAATAGCAGCAGTGTTATATTAATTGGCACTTCTAAAGCCATTTCTAATGATGGAAAAGTATAGCATTTTATGCAGATATCAGCCTTGGAATGGAATGCATTCTGTACTGCCCAAAATTGCATGTCTCACTGTTTTTGTTTACATCGTTTGTATTTTTGTTTACATCTTTTGTATCCTTGTTTAAAAACCTAATACTGTTCTATAGTTTTAAGGTGCATCCGTTATACTATATTTCAAGCCTTGGCACATCCTGTGTCATTTATGGCATAAATCTAGCTTATCCTCTTGGTGAAACAAAGTAGATGTGTAGCCGGTCTGGAGAGGAAGGTCATGATTTATATGTCAATTGTTCACTTTCTATTTGCTGCACAAATAATGCTTGTCTCTCCTATTATTACTACATTGTTGGTTTTTTTATTCTGGATTATAATGAAGATTATTTTTATTTTATTATGCTGCCACCTGTGGGTTTTTGCCTTCCGTTTATTCAGAGTTTGCAAACTTGCCTTTTAGAGTTGCTATTAAAAGCTCTACACCCAAAAACCTGGGAAGGTGTTTCAGAAACTGATTAAAATCTTAACTTATATACACATGCTTTTGTTTATTTTTTATATAATTTACCTATATAATTAGGTTTTGACATACATTCCTGAATCACACTAATTTATCTTGATGATTTTGTACTTACACTTATATGAAGGTACAATTCAATAGTTTTCTCCATATTTCCCCTCTGAATAGGGAAGATTATGACATACTGGAACATAAGCTACAGGATGTGAATGATATAATAATACAACTACAGAATGAAATAGATTTGTGCAATTCCCGTGTGCAAACTGGAAAGGAGGATTATGAAATACAGATGCAGAACAGACAAAAGACCCTCAAACAAAGCAAGGTAAGAAATTCATATGCTGTCTAAGTTAAACTGATTTACTTTCTCACCTGCTGTGTATATAAGAGTGTATGAGATACAGTATAGATACAGTACTGCACAGAAGGTTTAGACAGGTATGATAAAAAAATCTGTACAGTAAGAATGCTTTCAAAAATATTCATGTTAATACTTTATTTTTGTCATTTTTCAAGATGCAAAGTAAATGAACAGAGAAAAAATCAAAATGTAATTAATATTTGGTGTGACCATCCTTTGCATTCAGAACAGCATATAGTATACGATAAAACAATTATACCAAACAAGTGCTAATGATCAACAGTTTAATATGTAGGTTGAAACAACCAACTTCACTAACAAGGTGGACCCTGGTACATCTACTGAAGTTTGGTCAGAAGTGGTCTTCATGGAAGACTCGTGGCCAAAAAAGCCAAACCTGACATGGAACAAGGACAAGTGACTTAACTATAAATGATCTCCTTAATGGTATCCTCAATGCTGAGAAGTGCAAACAGATACTTATCCACCATGCATTACCACCAGGGAGGAATTTGATGAGTTCCTAAAAAAAACAAAAACAAGCTAAAAAAAAAAACAGTATGCAAGTGTACCTAGAAGAATTGATACTGTTTTGAAGGCATACATGAAAGAGTATTTTTGAAGCATTCTTACTTTACAGCATCTTTCAGTACTTAAAATTTTTGCACAGTACTGTATATTCAATCCTACATTATTAAATCCTGCAGTATATTGAAAAAAAACCAAAAAAACCAAACAAACATAAAACGCTGATGTTTGGTATCAATACACTTTAAGTTACAAAATGATCAAAGCCGACTCTGATTTCAGATAATATTTGGCTATATGTTAATTTTTGCTACCATATTGAAAAAAATACAGATGTCAATTCTGCCCGTGTTATGAGTGAATCTGTTGACTGAGCAGTTTATAAAATTGTCTGACATTCCCAAACCTTTCAATTCATACACTCACCCACACAATGGACAGCTTGTCAATGTATGTATTTCATTATTCTGATCAATACTAGAATCCTTTTTGTTGATTGTCTTTTGAAACGGTAGTCAATTCAGTGTCCTTCACAGCCATAGATTGTGTATGTGTATTTGCGGTTTTTGAATTATACTGTGATTTCAATTTGTATAGCAGGTTAGCTTTAATATACATGTTTCACATGCTCTTCTGCAACATGTGTATCTCTCTTATTTCAAATTGTCTCAGTGGAAACAATTTGCGAAGTGGAATTGTCTAAGACAAAACGATGTTCAATTTAACCTGCTTCAAATCCTTGATAATTATGTTTTCTAATTTTTTCTGGCCATGCAATTGAAATGAGGTGGAACTGTTATTTCAATGCAATCATTTCCCTTTTTTCACCATGCCTATAGGATGTCCTCATTATGCAAATTAAATTCATGATATAATACAAATCAACATATTAATCTGTCTAATAAAAACAATATTGCATCTTTACATGCTGTTACTCATGACTCTGTATCCCATACTGAATTTACTAGCTACTCAGATTTGACCTTAAGAGGGTCAAACAAAGATTGTTGTTACAAACTGGGAGAAGATACTATACTTTACCCACAATAATAAATGAAAACAACAATACATTGTCATACACACATAAAACATGGAGAGAACAAAACCATAAAACACCATACATGTTTCATGTTAGCAGCACTTAGTCATAGGCAACTCGCCCGGTGGTCTGGGAATGAGCTTGTTAATACTTCTGATGGGAATTACTGTTCGTAAGACCCCTGTATTAAGCATATAGATGGGCCTTTTCTCATAAAGCTACCAGCTGATTTGTCATGGACCACCCATGATAATCTGACACAGACTCTAGTGTGAAGTGGCAGAAATATCATTGAAATGTCAATATCCTTCTACTCTGTAATGGAGCTGGTTCATGTAAGCAGAACAGATCTCACCTTGCGTTTTTTATGTAGGCACTTAAAAAAATCTCTAGATAAACAACATTTGAATTGCAATGTGCATCTTTATTTCCAAAAAAGCTGCAATAAAGGCATGCAAATACTTTATCCATTTCAAGAGTCATTACAAAACCAATGCCTATTAAATGTCATCAGATGACACTGGATGTTGTGGATGCATGTGCCTTAGATGAAACACAGTGGTTACCTCCTAATGGCCATACCTTGGAAATTATGCTGCTTCCTCATGACTCTACATCAGTTTGTTTTATCTCCAGACAGGGGAGCAGCATTCGGTCATGTCCACTCCCTTTCCTCTGCCCACCTACTCTCTACTTCTCAAGTCTAGTTAAAGTCTAGCTGGGGTTAGCCCTGGTCCTATGTGCCACTAGCTCCTCCACCTGAACGATGCCCTGTGTACTGGAGAGCCTACTGTGGGATGTTACCAGCTATGCCAATTAATACAGTCCTCCTGACCATCTAAAATTACAAAAATTGTCCCTTTTGCCTCGCAAAAGGGCTGCGACAATTGCCCTGGCGGGGAACCTTCCAACGATGTCTCCTAGTGGCTCTTCTTCTGTGGTCCCCCGTTACATTCTTATGGGCAGGGAGTGGGTGGGAAGCAGGCAAGGAGTAGGCAGTAGTGAATGGGTGTAAGCAGGTAGGTAATCGCAGCTCCCCTTGGCGGGAGATTGAGGCTGGAGAGTTCCCAGGTATGGCAATTACCCCATGGATGCTCTAATTGTAGCCACTACCTGAGTTTTTTGTGTGTTTTACTTGCAGTATCACATTTAGCTAGCAGGGTACCTAGAGTAACAAATACTTGTGATAACTAGATTCCTTATTTGCTTTCTATGAGGGTTTTCTGTGCATTCGTGTACTGCTCTGTGTTTAGAACAGTTCACTTGAAGTATGTTGGCTAGCAATGATCTTGGGGTGCTTTATTTCTGGCCATTTGGCTGAATTTACCCCCCCTGGCTAGATCTTGTCAGACCCTGAGAAACATACGGGATCCAGTACTTTACCTCTAATCTGGCAAGAAAATATTATCACACATGACCTTGTTCCAAGGTAAGGTGATATCTGAAAAGCACACCTTTTAAGAACAACCATTAAAGTATGTTCATAATGCCTGTGTGATCTCAGGACAGTTAATTAAAAAATTTATTTCACTTTATTCACATCAAAAGTAAAGCTGGAAGTCGAGGTGGCCTATTTGTACTCATTAAAATACCATTATCACAGCTTTTATGGTGCTCTGTGTGAGGGCAAATACAGAGGTAGTCTGTTAACTAGAAGAGACAAAGGCATGGAAGTGAAAACATTCCACTGTATAGCTGACTTTAGATTGTCCCTTTTTTAAGTTACTGTCGGCGTACCGCCTCAAGGTCTTTCTGGCAAGCGATCCACTTTCGACCAAGTGCCGAATTGTATACTTATAAATGCTATGTGCCGCCATACAGGCGTTGAATACGAAGCTAGTTTACAAACCATTTTGCCTGAGTTATGTTTTATTTTTACATTATTGTTGTGGACAAAAAATGTTTTCCTGGTATGCTTGAGAAAAAATAAAGAGAAGAAAAGCAATTACTACCATTTTGGATCATTGAGCCTTCATGCTGTGCTCTGTCAGCACGGCTTGGGTTATCCTGTAGGCATGTACGCTACGTTATGATAATCCTGTTGTAACCAGGGGTGATTATTATTGGCATGGCTGTAAAGTGTACAGGGATGTAATAAAGTCAAAAGTAGATGTGACCTAATTGGGTCAGACAGTCTCTTGGACATTATAAAACATCATTCAAGTTTTTTCTTTAATGTTTTGTTCTATAAACCATCTTTCAAGTGGTAGAACTTATGCTTGTGTTAATTGTAAAACCTGAATCATATTTTTTTAACAAATTTTTGGTATTTCTATGTTTTTACTGACTTTTTCTTAATGTCTATTTTTTTAATATCTCCTGGTACTGCAAGGATTAAACAATTAAATGTAGACTCTTATAATTTACATACCGAACATAATTTATTAGAAATCAAAATTATGTATATATATCAGTTACTCTCATTTGTTTAATATTGTTTAAGTGTTACATTAATTCTAAAAAATATTTATCACATATTTTAAAATTCTTTTAGCAGTTCATTTTAAAATGTCATAACACATTTTTGTGGCTTTTTCTGAGTGTTGAGCATTGCATTACTCATTCAAGCCACTTAAGTTATTTGCCCATGGCTTGTTATTTTCTGTTTTTCAATAATATATATTTAAATGCTAACTCCTCTTGCAAACTGTCTGTTGTGTATAATTCCCCTCAATGACAAAGCCCGTACATGTACGGGCTCAAAATGCATTGTTTTCTATGGGTTTTGGGACCGCCCATTGTCCTTAAGGGGTTAATATGATCAGAAGAGGCAGATTTTACCAATTCTAGGTCATTTACTCTGGGAATTTCCCAGATATGAGTAACAGGAGCTGAGGATTCCTATTAAATTTTAGGTGATAGCCTTTACTCTCCATCTCCATGTTCTCCCCATATCTCTAACACCAGAAATCAGGACCTGAGTAAGCACAGATCTCCAGTTCCTTACATGTATTAATTATACATTGATACATGGGGTCGGGCTTTATTTTAGTAGTGTGATTGAACTATTTAGGGACAGGCAAATGTCCGAGTTTAGTGTGCATCTGCACTGATCTGGTGCATTTATGTAAAGTGCAAAGTGCACACTTAGCAAACTATTTGCATTTTTTAGACGTTTTACAGTTCAGAACAGAGTGACATACTAAACCTCACATATACACCTGAATATTCACTCAAACTTGCTCATATATTTACTGCATTTCATTTAGTTTATTCCTGAACCGTTAATGGTCCAGGAATGATATGTGTCATCCTAAACAGAGGGCGTTATCATAGGCATGGCTAAATGTCAGGGCTTTACCAAGTCTTTTTTGTGAGATTTTTTATGTGTTGATTTTACATTTACTGTATCACACAACTGTAGAACACCAGAATATGCTCATAGCTGCCAAACACTAAAAAGTAGCTTTTATTTATTTATAAAAATCAAAAAAAGAGCTTGAGTTCCTTGCCTACATCATACACTTAGTCCCCTGTTTAGTTGTGAGTGCAAATAATTATAGATCTGCCTTTAGATCAGTTAAGGAATCAAAGGGCAGACGTATGCGTGCTTCTAGAAGCCTAGTTCTAGAACTCTCGATAAGGAAACTGCGGCAGTAACTACTGACCTTCAACAGGTTGGGAACCGGAGCAGACATTTCACTGGCACATTAAGCACAAAGGCAATACACTCAATCTGACTGCTTTGAAAACTTGCATTCAAGATTAAAACACCATCCATGCACGCATGATTTCACAATTAGATGGAAAGGTAAGGATGTGAAGGGGGGATGCAGAGTGACATACAACAAGACAGAGGAACAAAAGAGACAATGAAACTCTAATACATTTAAGGTAAATAATAACTCCATTATTCAAATAATTTTTAATGTAATTGCCTGGCATTATTGTGGGTGTTTATTCTATTGCTTTTAATTTGCACAAGCCAAATACATTTTAATTTCACAAATAAAAAAAAGATTAAAGAAATGTCTTGATATGAATTCAAAAATAACACTTTAACAAAACATATAGCAAACTATATGTTTTTATGGTACCCACTTAGAGTTTTGAAAGGGGTTCCTATACCCTCTCTAAGATATCTTCATGGAGTCCTGTGGGCATATGTGTTATAGGCCAAGAGGTGGGCACTTCTAGAGAAGGACTGGCAACGGGGGATTGGGGAAATTGCCCACTGGCCCTCCTTGCTTTATATACTTTGAGCCACCACTAGAAACAGTTACTTTTCATTTTGCACCAAGGTATCCAGTGTCAATTCTGGCAGTATTTACACCATGACTGAATCTTTTACACGGCTTCTGTTTTTTTTGTGTCACATAATAGGTGTTTACATGATTAATTATTTCTGGGAAGGGTTTGGATCCAACAATACAATGAGAATGATGCTTCAAATATGTTAGATTTGGTGGAGCAATACTTTTACAGGGAACTCTCATATACGGGATAAATCAATAACTGAACATAGGAGCAGAAACTGTGAAAAGGTTAAAATGTGTATTGTTATTTGATATTATGTTTTTAAGGGGGAAGTTCCATTGAAAGGGTTGTTTGTCTAGTAGATTTAGCTAAGATAACAGAGCTAGAACACGTACAACTGACTAATATGCAGCTGTATGAAAACATTAAATTATGCAAAATCTAGAGCTCTTTTGAAAAATTATAAATATAAACACTATAATATTTTTGAAAACGTATTTTTTCAAATTTGTAACTAGTAATTAAAAATGATGGCAGTTCCCTATTTAAGTTATTAAGTTGCTCCAACTCCAGCCCCCACCTAAGTAATAACCAGGAAATGTCATGCAGTTTGTCTCAATGTCCTATGATCCCCCAGGATGACCTCGTTGAAGTCCTACTGTCAGCTCTGGTATGGGAACTCTCCGGGTAAAGCACTGTCTCTCATAAAACAGAGTGAAATCTCTTCATAAAATATGGTTGGTTTGCTTTTTGCTGGAATGCAATCAGGAATACAGTTAAGGGTAAACTATAACATTTAGCCAAATTATAATAGCACATCAGTTATCAATGAGTAAGTGCTGAAGGGACCAATGAATACATTTTATGCTTAGCATTTGGAGAAAAGTATATATATGGGCTTCAGCGCCTGAGGGAAGAAGAATTTGCATGGCCTCCCTGCCCTTAAGGAGGTGCAAATTGGGCTCCCATTGTTCTTTATTCATGTGATCGCTGCAGGATCTGAGAGAAGGAGAGCACTGGAATATAACATCTGCTTTACTCAGACCTAGAGAGACAGTTGTGAGAGATTGAAGTTAGCAACGTCACATACTTTAGGTAGGTGTGAGAAAATGCTGTAAACTAAAAATGTTACTAGTTTACGTTTATCATTTTTAACAAAGTGCAAAGTGAGTGAACAGAAGAAAAATCGAAATCAAGTCAATATTTGGTGCGACCACCCTTTTCTAGATGCATTTTTGAAGAAGCACAAAGAACAGGCAATGTTGGGGACCTTAAACACAGTGGTCGGCAAAGGAAACTTAGTACAGAAGATCCCACCATGCTTATTTCCCTTTGCAATGGGAAGATATCCAGCAGTGCTATCCACTCAGCATTGGTAGAAAATAGTGGGACCCTCTTACACCCACTTACTGTCCTGGGGAAGTCTGGTCAGTAATAGTCTTCATGTAAAGAGCAAAGAAACATCCCTCCGATGTGGAAACATGGCCAAGTGACTCTGCTATTCATGAAAAAACAGGCAGTGGGGTGCAAAAATGGCAGCAGGTGCTCTGGACTGATGAGCAAAATATGAATACAGCTAAATCGAAGCTGTAGAAGAAGGCAGTTTGTCCGCCAAAGGGCTTAAGAACGATAAAAGGAATGTGTGGTAGCGGACAACAGTGAGGCATGGTGGAGGTTTGTGTGTGTGTGTATATATATATATATATATTCAAGGACATATATTGTTTATTTTACTGTTGTTGGGTTCTTCTAGATGATATGTAGCTGATCATAAAGGGGTTATCCACCAGTATTCTAACTCGAGGTCGCAGCATATGGTTCGATGGTTTTAACATTTTTAGCACTAAAATTGTGCAAATACAGAATTCTTTATTCTGCCACTATTGTTTTAGACTTAATCTTTGTATGTTTAAATGTTTCTGCTTGCACTGAATATATAGGGGTTCCTTTACCATTCAGCATTCTCATGAATAAATAATAGACTCTAGCACTTAGATTACAATGAGATAACACGATTAATATGCAGTACATACAGTAACCTGGAGTAGAAATGAATTCCATTTAATTTTTTGGAAATTTTAGTGTGATGTAAACAGACTTGCCCATCCTACTGCAAATACAATAATACTAGTGTCAGTGAGCCATGTGAGTTGTCTCTATGGGTTGCAAATTGGATCCCCTCAGTGACCAGTTAATGTTTTCTGTATTTACGGCAGTATTTCTGTTTTCTGCTGCCATGGAGGCACTATGGCAACATTAAAATTTAAAAATAATTTTTAGCAATCAAAGCGTGCCAATTTTTTATAGTAAAAGGGGCTCATTTAAATTGGAAAACCTGCTAGTCTGAAATTTTCATCTGAAGGATTACCACCAGCCAGAGCTACTTGTCTGATGAGGGTTTCACATGGCTTATCTAATGTGAAATCTCCATGTGGTATATAGTTTCATTAAACGGTGATCAAGAATACATTAGTTCAAAACAAGAAAAGGCAATGGAGCTTAATCCGCCAGGCATCTTGGCGCAACAACTTTAAAAGAGTTATTGAAGTGAAACAATTTGAGAATTAAAAGTCTTCCACTTATACAAGACTCCTGTCAAAAGCTTAAAAGTCACATTTTCTCTTTTTTTTCCGTTTCATGACAAAAAGCATTTTTGAAGCTATTTGAAATAATCTAAGCAGGAAGCTCAACAAATGAATGTAAATTATTTTTACTAGGAATATACATTCAGCCGCTTGATCTCATCCTTCTAGCTCTGAAAGGGTTAACAGATTGTTAATTTAGAGCACAGTTGTTCCTCATGTATAATACATCAGCAAATGCAATTGCAATGTGTCTGTTTTTCTTACTTTAAGCCAAGTGTATAATGATCCACATTTTGGAAAATGGGTGTGTATGGGAGGTTTATGAGGATTTCTTCAATTAACTTACTAAGGCTCTTTGAGTGTAGGACACCAATGAAGTTACAATAAAGATGTGCAGTTGTACATCACTGGCCTGACGACTGTCATCCTCCACTCTTTTGATGAGGGAACGCCATGTTTTCTGGGGGGAACGTGCAAGACCATGTAGACCATATTTAAGACGGATCAGGATATCATCTGGAGGCACTGGAGGTGAAAGCTGATAAGCAGGATCCCATGCTCCCACCTGCTGCTTGCCCCTTTCTAGCTGCTTTAGGGCTAACCCGAACACTACCAGAAGCAGCTAAGGGAGATCCCTAGACAGTTCATAGGTTTAATGGAGAGAGGAACTTTAACATGTAGTTGATTGAAGGAAAATAAACTGCCTAGAGGATTGGCAATGAGGTATTGGCCAGATCGCCAGATCCTCCAGGACAATGGTCACTAGTATGTTCTAGAAACTGGCAAACATATATTTCCTATGACTTTTAGATTTTAGGCTAATTCTGGTGGCTTTGGTCTTACAGTAGTTCCCATGCAGAAGATAAAAAACCTTACAGGTGGTGTTCCATGGCTTATAGAGTGGCATATCCAACTGATGGGGTATTGCTCCATTGTAGACACAGATACTCCAGTGCTCCAATGCACCAAGTTATTACATATGATTCTGGTGAGGAAATTATTCTACAAATATTGTTGTATGACTTTTCCACCCTTTCCACCACTACCATTAGACTTAACCAGACTGAATTTAGTGCTGCATATCTGTCGCATCCCATTTTTCCACCAAAGTGATGGTTGGTTTCCATTCAAGCGATTCCACTTGTGAACACATGCATCAGAGCGTTTACACACAGCTTAATTGTCCTATTGCACACGTTTTTGCATCTGTTTGCACAAATGTGCATCTTTTCATTATCACTTTCATTGATACACTAGGTGTTTCCTTCTGCTCTTCACAGTTTTTTCAATAATAACAAGGTTGCATCACATTAGCGTGAAGGAGACAGTACACTAACTTGTTCAATGAGTCATAACTCAGTTAAAACTTTTTGTCATTATGTTGCTTTACAGTGGCGGAACTACCGGGGTCGCAGGGG
>VKOC01021328.1:0-12281 GCA_009364415.1 Spea multiplicata | reverse complement strand
AGTACATTTTTATGTGTGCACAGGTTTTTTTTTGTCACCTAGTCTTTGGATGACAGTTAAGGCCACGTTTCCCAGACAGGCTTAATTCAATTTAAGAGATAAATCGTTCACAAGGCATTGAATAGCAATCCTCACACAGGTTGTTAAGGAAAAAACGAGATAAAAAAACCAAGGTATATTGGCCCAATTTTATTAAACAAGATAAAATGTATAATTGTGTCTTATCTCCATTTTCCCATTGCAATCTATATAAGGATTGCTGTTCAGGTAAATGACATTTTATTTATAGAGCATCAGCAGATTCCATAGAGCTGTCACCAAAGGTAATTGTAAACTAACATTAAAATATCCAATATACAAAATTGACAATAAAATGAACACATGCATATTCACCGGGGATAAGAAAACAAAAATAAGTTAAGTAGGTATTATGTCAATTTTTATTATTGCTTTATTAAAAAAACATTCTAAACAGCCTACTTCATTAAAATACTATGTTATGTATCTATTCTTACGCATTTTCATGTGGGTGATATACCCCTAATTAAAAGAATAGGTGTTAGGACAGTTAGGACAGTTTAATATCTGTGAAGTACCCATAATTAGAAAAACAGGTATTAAAGTGCTCTGTGAGTACTTTACAATGCATTCTTCAAAACCAGAAGACTTATCTGGCCCAGATACTGCAAGCCTGTTGCAGCAGCAGCCCACCCTTCCATAATCTGATATTTCTTAAAATCAAAAGGAGCACTTGCCCTACCTGTGTACGAGTATCTGAACAGACCCCTGCCCCATGCGTTCAATTAGCCAGCGCTGAAGCTGACTGGAGTTGAGTAAGCCATGTGAATGGATTAGCATTTAACAAGGTGGTGGGGAAAGGGGCAAATGCATATGAAGGAGTCCTTCAAATACATTTACAGCACGCATGATGGCTGCAGTGTCACTTTAACATGCATGTAAAATGTACATTATATTTATATCATACATATAATAAGCTATAATTATGCACGGCTATCTTAAGGACCACACTTAATAGTAACTAATTATGGGTTGTTCATATATTTGCATTTAATACCTACAGTATCATTCCCAACAGTAGTGTTCCATTAGCACCATGTGCCATATGATCCCGGTACCGAACCCACTAACCTCCTGTGACAGAAATGCTATTATCTGAGTATAATTCACTACCTTTGTCTAGCCGTCTATATAAAATATTAAACACATTTTCAATTGCATATTAGAACTATCTGAACATGTTGTCATTTACGCACCTATTGTATTCATTGTACGACAATGCATTAATAGTTTTCAGTCTCAAGGCAATAGCATTGTTATTAATGTGGGATCCATAATGAAACCTTCCACTTCTTTTTGATGCTGATAACGTGCTTTTGCTATGAAGGTTATCCACGTTCATTTAAGGGTTTTAAAAAATGTATTGTTTAATACATTAACTTTTTTTGTGTTAGAACTTTAATATTAACAAGTATATATTTTGTTTGTATTAACGTTTCTAAGGTCAAGGTGAAGAGACATGCATAGTCTTGGTCATGATTGTATTAGATTTCTTTTAATTATACTAATTGCATTTTGTCAGACAATATGCAAGATAAACAATCCTTTCATTAAAACAAAACATGATTAAAATGAGAAATACATATAAAACGTAACACCCAACATTTCTGTTGGTCAATGATATTTATTTTATCATTCAGCATAATAGAGTTAGCTCTATTGCCCACTCATAACAAAAACATATGTGTAGGTGGTGGACGATGAGCAAATGGGTTAAATCTCTTGTTAGCTTCCAATGTCTTGTTAGGTTGTGAGGCAAAGTTAACTCTGTGATTCATGGTTACACTAACATTAGATCTGTATAGCTGATGAGACAGACATTAATGGTTTGACCTATGGAAACCCATTATCCTCAGCTACATCAGTAAAGATCTGCTATGCACTCTTAAGCTCTGCGGGAGAGACTATTGCTACATGAACATTGGATAGTGAAAATCTTTTTCTGTGGAACACAAAAGAAGAACATTTCTGTTTAAGGAGATTTATTTAGTTTTGGATGCTACATGCACGTAAATGCTTTTTACAAAATATGTGTGAAAGGAAATGGATAAGCCATCCATGTATGAAAAACTAACTACACCCTTACTGCTTCCATAGGAATTAAGCTATCAAGTAGCAGACAGATGCTGCAAATCAAATGCCTTTGATTAATTGCTCATCAGAAATTGTGGCCACCTCTGTAAAAGACACAGTTTTACCTGTTTGCTGGTCTGGAGCATTCAAGTGTGTGTTAACACAATGCCAAGGAGAAAAGACAACATCAATGATCTTAAAGAAGCATTGTTGCTGCCGATGAATCAGGGATGGGTTAAGAGGCCAATCTTCCCAGTAGTGTACGTCCCAGCAAATTCTCCCCAAGGTCAAAACGTCCAGTGCTCACAGAAATTCCCAGACACCCAAGAGCTACATCTCAGACTCCATGGGCCTCTTCAACCATGAACTCCTCTTTACAACAATGTATTCTAGAGTCAAATGTGATTCCATCTGTCTGACAGCTGTCATGCAACAGGACAATGACCCCAAATCTACGATTTGTCTCATTGCACTCCTAGCTTCCTCTACTGAAGTCATCTCAATCAAAATAATTAACTTCCAATTAAGCAAAGATATACAGAAATATTTGTCTGTTTGCAGCACTCAATGCCTGGTGTTGGACACCCGTTCCATTGCTAATCCAAGATCAACACCAGGCAGCATTCAGTCTGCAAAATTACATTGTATGGTCAGCAGGGGGAGAACAATAGGGGTTGTAGCCGATGCAAGGGACCAGAGCTTGCATCCCTGAAGGAGCCAGTGAGGGAGATCATGGGGTCCAACACGGTATTAGCAAGGTGTGTCTAATAAAGTGGCCAGTGAGTGTATATAGCCTGGAAAAAAGATGTGAGAGGGAGGATATGACAGAAACATTTAAATACTTAAAGGGAATCAACATGATAAAGGAAGATTTATTTAAAATAAGAAATACTACCACAACAAGAGGACATAGCCTTAAGCTAGAGAGGCAAAAGGTTTAAATATATTGTCAGGTAATATGACTTTACGGAAAGTAGTTAATGCATGGAAGTAGTTGATGCATGGGTAGTTGGTGCATAGAATAACCTTCTGGCAGATGTGGTAAATGTTAATACTGTAAACAAGCATGGGATAAGCATGGACCCATTTATACCCGAAGTACAATTTGTGTTAAAAAAACCCGCAAAAAGAAATTACTACCACAAACTTTGCCAAAGGTTGGTGATAGAGTTATTGCATGGAAAGCGACATTTGGAATACGTCTGCATCTTCTCCTGTACTGAATCTTCTATCTTTTATTTTCTCCCTTCTCTTTTCTCTTCAATCTGCTATCTTCAATCTTCAACTCCCTGAACATAAACCGGAGGGGATGGGGAGTTTAATTTAGGGCAAAATGACGTCACTTTCAGTGACGTCCTCTTCCCTGATATGATGATCGGGGGAAAGGACATCACTGAAAGTGCTGTTATATTGCCATGAGTTCAAGTTAGGGCAAAATTATGGCGCTTTCGGTGAAAACCTCTCATTACCATCATTCTTTTTTTCTGCAAGGAGAAATAAGCAACAAATTATATTTATGTATTACAACATTTTACCTAAAACTTTTTTTATTCTTTCCAGTATTGGAATTTATTATAGACATAGAATTTATTATGGAGGTATGATTTTGAAATATTTATCAGACAGAACTTTTTATACATGCTAAGGGATATTTCAACAACAAAGGAACCTTTTGTAACGGCAAAGATGTTCTTTTGCAAATAACACTGTATGGCATTATTTAGTGAACTACATTTTATATATTGTGATAGGAAATGTATTGCTACATTAAAACCTTTGTTTAAGTCACCTAACCATTGTACTTTTTTTTAGATCTAATTCTCAATGTCAAAAAATACAATGTTTCATAAAAATTCTGCCATGTTGTGGAACAAGTACACACAAGATATGAATAAATACAGCAATTATGAAAGAGTAAAAAGATGTACAATAACCATGAGACTTCTTAATGCGATCCAGAGATGGTCTAAATACCACAACTGTTACAATGTTACTTGAGATGGGGAGTGGATTATGAAGCCCAAAATCTTTATTGAGACCTTGCAGCATCTAAAAAAAAAGTTATTTCAACTTACATTTAATTTGCTTTAAGAGCATTTGCCAAGGGCTCCATTGCTAAAATAAAAAGTACTGGTGAAAGGGGAGAGCCCTGGCGTGTGTCATTCGACAGGGTGACACGTGAGAAACAGTACCATTAACTTTAATCTGAGCAGAGGGTAAAGTATACAAGGCTTTGATATGATTTAGAAACTTGGACTCTAGGCCTAATTTAGTAAGGACTCTAACTAAAATATATATGGCCAGGCCACTCTGTCACACACCTTTTCCACATCCATAGAGGCTAACATAAAGGGAAGATTATGTTGCTGATACCCTGATCGTATTGTCCCTGGCCTCCCTACAGGGACTAGACCCATCTGGTCTGGGTGGACTAGGATGGGCACAAAAGGTTGCAATCAGAGAGCCATGATTTAAACTAAAAGTTTAATGTGAGAGTTGATTCAAGAAATTAGCCTATAATTGCTACAACATTGAAAGAGTGTGAGAGAGAGAATTTCGTTCCCCATTTCTGTTAAAAAAATGTGTCCAAATTGTTTTTGGCCCATGTGCACATATCTAATGATTATTATCAAACACCTAATATTGCAACAGGAGCACCTATTCAAAGTGGTCTAACTAATTGTGAGCCACAATCAAGTACACTATAGACAAATACATTATATAGGGCCAACCCTTTTTCTGCAGGAAGAGAGTGATTGATCCTGATTAAAGAATAGTTGAGGGTGCTGCAAATTATAAAAATCCTAATTTGCAAAATGCACAAAGCTGGGAAATATGTCTCACATGATTTTTCAACGCATCTTGAAAATGCAGATTCTTTCATCATAGCATATTCAATATCCACATGTTCTCATTTTGGTATTCCTATCTGTTATTATAATGTTGGTATAGGTATAAATTATTCTTGACATATATGGATATATTGCAGAGACTATAACGAGATTCATGTTGAAACAGGTAAGATTAGAAGCAAGATAGGCAAACAAACATAGTCTTCGGCATGTGACAAAACACAATATCTGTAACCAGATACCTATCTTTGCAAAATACATTAAAAAGCAATCTTTGCAGGCAGGTGCTATGAGATGCAGTGAACATAAATTGTAGCAAAACTGCAAGTAATATTGTACAATGGGGTTTTTGCAAGAAAAATGTGATGCTTTAAAAATGGTATCTTGCGATTTCTTGCATTCTGTTTTTACTGACAGAGCATTTATCTTTTGAGTTTAGCAAGGGAATTATTAGACTTTAGCTGAGATTATGTCTAAGTAAGAGACATGGCAGATATTTTTATGCCTTTGAAATAATTTGCACATAAAGTCTTGGACAAAAGTAATTTTAAAGAAAATTGCTCATCTCAAAGGAATAATGAATACCAATAAATTGTATTGAGAGTCCTTAAAATGGCAGGTTATTGTTTCACTAGAGAAAAGGCATTTAGAAAGACATAGGCTTAGTTCCTTTTGCCAAGGTTCATGTTCCCAAATGGAAAGAAGGAGATAAGTGTTCAATGATTCATTTAAAAAGGGTAAATCATGTATTTAAATGAGCAATAGAATTTAAAAAAATTAAGGGATCACTTGACAAATTATGTTTAGTGCAGTATGTTCCATTTTAAGTTAATGAGGTTTATAAAAAAAAAAGTGGAATAAGACTTTCCCGCATGTAGTGTTACAGCTCTCCATCTAATTGTATACTGTTGTTAATAAATGTATTAATATAACATAGCAATAACTGATATATTATATATTTAAATAAGTAAGTTAAGACGTTTCGGTGTAAGACTAGCCCAGATTAGAGTCTGAAGACATGTTTCTGGAGGGAAAGGGCAAAAGCAAACTATTTTCGTATTTAATATCTGTGAACACAATTATGGTAGATGGCAAGTACCATAGCTTGTGAACACCCATGGGACAACTCATGGTTGTTGCAAGCAGTAGTGCTTTTAGCCTATAGCCTTAAGCAAACCCCACCTGACATGCAATAAAGACACAAAAGACAAATTGATGTTGGTAGGGCATAAGGCCACAGTTTTTAATCTTAAACTTGACAGGTGGAACATAATATAACATGATCCAACATGACCCAAAAGGACCTCCCAGCAACCAAACCTTACTCTATCACTTGAACCAAGAGTCCTAGCCATCTTCAGAACAGGCCTCCCCAAGACTTTTAGGCACACATCAAGATCACAAACCTTATAAGCGCTGGCCAGATGGGAAACAAAGCCACTGTGACAATACAAACAAGAAAAAAATTGAGCACAGAAAGAAACACACCCAAACTTGGCCTAATTCCATTTCAACCATCGCAGGCTGAGACTGGGTAAGAAAGCCTGAATTGTACCTGTTGTGGAAGAGAAAAGTGGGGAACCTCCTTTTGCAGTTTCCTTTTAACACCTTGGAGCCCGCCACAATGTTGCAATGCTCGCCCAATAAGAAAGGTGGATGCTGACAAGTACCTCATGCCTAGGTCAGCAGTCACATCCTCTTGCTTGACTAGTCCAGGGGGCCCATTTCATTGAGTATTTTCTGGTATATATACACATTATCGAGTTTTGAATCTCCATTGATTTTATCTTGAGGGTTCAACCTGCAGGAAGGTAGCCTCTGTTAAAATTATACAATATCCAGAATTGTATAGGTGAGAAAAATGAGCATGATTGCGGGACCGCATTTTGTCAGTAGCTCCTATAATATTTCCAGATTGTATTTTAATTGTGTATTTATTTATTATCTAGTGCCAATTGTATGCCTTACACTTACCTGTCCATAAACACCCCATACCTAGATCTATGGGCACAAAACATTAATAAAACAATATAAGATGAATTGACATCATCTTTCTCCAATCTAAATGTAATTAATGGTAAATTCAATGTTTTCTAATTAAAAGTCATCCATGAGTTTATAGAACCTTTTAAAGAATGTGAATGTTAGAGATATAGAGGTATTAACTCTAATACTGCATGTGGTCCTTGTAACATTATTTAGGACAAAGTATGTTGTTTTACTAGATTATTGTTCTAGTACTCACAAGGTGAATATCATTTAATATTGAGCACTTAATGTGTAAACAATGTAATGTTGCAAAATTGACTTTAACTTTCCCAGGCACAATGATTTCATGCAGCTCCATTTCTTGATCTTATTAAATTATTTTTATTGTTCCACTTAATTGCTGCCAGAGGACCCTTACTGTATGTGCATAATCTTTCATACTTTGATCTGTCTGGAAAAATAATATTTGTTTTATAGTTTTATTAAACTATCATTTGCTATTTTTTTACTTTTGTACCTGGGGATAATAGTATTCTGTTATTTCCATGAGCATTTATTTATTAAAACAGTAAAACAAAAGTGTATGAAAGAAAACAATAAGTTATATTCTGCTTGCATTTTCAGGGCAGCTTGTATGCATTATTCTTTTGGAAGATGAAAAGATGGCATTCTTCAAGTTTTTTTTATTGTAAAATGCTGGTTTTTATCTCTTTCTTTCTTTCTTTCTTTCTTTCTTCAGCAATACATTGAATTGTGTGCTATCAATAAAGGAATAAGAACATTTCAAAGTTTTCATTAATAGTCTTGTGAACTTAGCCAAGAATAGCAATTGGATCACTCCTGTCTTCCGCAGTTGGTCACTAGGATAAATTGGCCTTCCACCTACTTGTGTCAATTCAGTTATCTACCAAGAGATCCATGACACAACAGGTTCTTTTTTTTAAGTTTAGCGAGAGGGTGGTAGATAAACAGAACAGCCTTTGAGCAGAAGAGGTAGTGGCTAATTCAGTTAGGGAATTGAAAATGCATGGGATAGCCATAAAGGTATCCTCAATCTAAGAGAACTTCACTGTAGGCATGGAAATGTAGATATTTGTATGTCACCTGTGTAACCGTGTGGGTGATGTGAGACTATATAATAAAACGTGAATAGATTATGAATTATTTAAGGTGCTCTGAGCTCCGCATCACAAACTCTAAGATCAACTTCAAGAAGGCGACTCAATAAACATGAGAATTCCCAAAGAGTTTAAAGAGTGAGACGATTTCCCAGAAATCTCCCCATATTATCTATTATTATTTTCATGCTCAGCCAGCTGAGCCCTTCTTCACTCCACAGCAAATGTTAAGGAGTCTCATGTGGACTCCTGTTTTGGTGAAGACACATCTGAGAATACTTTTAATGCAAATATGCATTACAGAAAAGAAAAATATATGCATTATAAAATAGTAAAGATTTCATTTTATTAGTACTATGTAACACATTTTGTAAATATTGCTTCCAAACCTTGCAAAAGCCAGAACAATTTTCTGGCTAATGAAAATTTGGAGACATATCTTATAGTTAGCTCCAGGATCAGCCATGACAGAAGAATAATGGTCTGGTATGATAAGGACAAATAATGAGGCCTATACCATTTTGAGCTTCAATTCATCTAAACCACTACCACTTGGGAACCTAATTGTCTCAATAACGAAATGAAATTTACATGAATTGATAATTAAAATCAGATTGCATATTGAATATTATCAAGTACTAATTACGCAGCATTCCGTGAACATCCTAACAGCTACTGATACCAACCCTTATGATTGTGAATGAAAATAATAGGGACATCCTATTCTCATACTATATACCCTATAGTGATTTATACTTTTACCTACTTTAAGCAAATCTCTTTTGCTCATGAATATGCTCGATGATGAATTTTGCTTTACGGCTTAATCCTGGTGGCACAAAACGTTCAGCATGCAATACATTCTTTCAGGAATTCATGTACAGTACTTGTTGACAAATATTAATAACGTCCAAGCTCAGGTGAAGGATAGATAATATCCTTCTCCACCAGGCACTGAACAATACTTTTCATGGTATCATGCATAATAATATTAGTATGCTTTTATGTATACATTTCAAATAGGAACTGTTATTATGTAAAATGGGAGAGCAAAAATGATATGCTTTTAGCAGGCACTCTAAGCCTCGTCTGCAATCAAGAAATGTTTTTTTTGAAAGTCACATGCATGATATACACTGAGCATTTTTCATTAAGAGCAGTTTTTCATCCTTATCTAAACTATTTCTCATGTCTTGTGCACAAGGGATGTATGAATCTATTATCAGTATTTGATGTACCTGGAATTACCATCATATCTCAACTTTCTCTATGTATATAAGTATAGTATTTATACTTATTTAATATGGTCAGAAGGGTGTTTTGTAATATCAACACCCAAAGCTCAGCATCTTCAGGGAGTCATAGAATTGTGAGATATACAATGTTACAGGAATATCAAATTTAGTTTACTGAAGGGTACGCACACATGTATTTAATGCTTTTACCTCAGATTTGTTAAAGGGGTATATTCATTAAACCAAAAGCCTGTGTGACTTTAATTCATTACATAGGCCACATTTTCCTGCAAGGGCTGAGCTGCATAACCCATAGTCCTTGTGATAACTTTCAATAATTCTGGCCACATAAGGTGTGCATTTTACAGGGTCAACTGAACCCTTCTTACAGGAGAAGCTAACTTGTGAAGGTCATTTCGAATGCAACCTGGGAAATGTTCAACTCTTTGGCAGCCACCTAGTTTGGTGAATAAATAATGGCGTCTACTGTATAGAGGTTAGTTATACTTTTTAGTGGCCCAACATGTTAAATAGGCTTGCAAGGAAAAGAGACTTTGTTTTTTTTGCTTAATGTATTTAGGAATTCAGACCAACTTAGCGCTTAGGGTTTATGTATTAAGAGCAGTGCTAAGAGGAATAGTTAGGAGTAGAACTATTATACAAAGTGCTGTAGTTGTCCACAGTTCATGACTGTTGTCCACATTTGTCCCATTTAGTTTTATTTAAAGAATAAATGCTAGAACAATATAACCTTCTCTAAAGGTCTCTTGGACGTGTGAGAATGTATACTGTAATAATCACCAGGTCATAAAATTCACCTAACACTTGTAGGTAAATAGGCTGTATTTTAATATTTGATGCAAATCAAAAGTTGATGTGTTAGAAGCAGGAAAAATGGGTGGCTCTTGTGGGGTGTTCCCACAAAAGTGGTCCAAGGGAGGAAAAGTGGTGAACTGGCAAAGGTTGGCCAACAGACCAGCTACTGTAGCTCAAATTGCTGATAGAAAGGTGTCAGAGCACCCAGTGCATCATAGTTTGTTGCGTATGGGGCTGCCCATGCTAACCCTTGTCCACTGCCGAAAGCGCCTAAATGGCCATGTAAGCATAAGAACTGGACCATAGTACAATGGAAGAGGGTGTCCTGGTCTGATATATCATGTTTTCTTTTATATAAATGGCTGAGCGCTTGTGCACCGCTTATCTGGGGAACACAATACACAAGGGTGCATTCATGAACACTCCACCTTGCAAGTTACAAGATTTAAACTAACTAAAATTGTGGTGCTAACTTCTTGGTACCAGATACCACAGGACCTCTTCAGAGGTGGAGTCTATGTCCTGAAGGGCCAGGGCTGTTTTGGTGGCAAAAAGGGGACCTCCACAATATTAGGCAGGTGGTCATAATGTGTGTGTATATTTCTGTGAGGTTAAGAAAATGACATGGGAGAATTCAGTTATAGGACTTTTAGCAAAGTCAAAGCTTTGTATGCTTGTATGTTTCCCAATAACAGCACATAACATTTTTTCCTGTTGTCTTTAATACAAAAAAAAAATAAGGACAGTGTAAGACTTACCACCCACTAACTAATTGACATAAAGCTAAATCATGTCAGTGAAGTAAGAATAAATCACTGCGGGAGTCCAGTAGAATTTAGAGTGATGCAAGTATGTGTATTGATTAAATGGAAAATGGAAATATAATTCATACTGCACTATATTTTCTGTTTGTTTTCATTACAATGATGCTTGATAAGCATTGTTCTCCCTGGACATTTTCACCCTAACCCTCTAATTAACATGTAATTATATAATTAATCTAGCTTTGATGATGACTAAGGCAAAATGTATACGTGTATTTTGTCATGGAGCGATTTACTTGAGGAAACATGTCAATATAAATAGACACTGGATGTTAAAGGAATCAATGCTGCTCTCGCTTCAGTGCCTTATGTCTGATGCAGCACAACCTTTAAGTTTTTACTTGCGCAAAATTAAACCTGTAAAATGTTAACCTGGTCCTTTCCTTCAAGAAAGAATAGCAGCACCATAAAACTTAAGAATAGCAGTTGAGAACTAAAAATGATTCAAGCTTCCAATGGGTTGTATGAGTTTCTATGAAAATTTGCAGTTTCATCTCTCCATCTCTATGCCTTATGAAAGGCTCATGAGGGTTGATCTTTCTTAACGCATAGTAAAGTTGATGAAATTTTTGCAACATCCCTGTAAACACATTCTATAGTTAATGAAGTCCAAGATGTCCAGATTAGTTAAAAAAACAGAATGATGCATACACATTCTGATAGACCATAAATTTTGAGAAAAATTTCATGTGAGACTCTTTTATATTTAGCTCTGATGTAATATCTATTGTACCCCTCAAATATGTAACTGGTACATGTGAGTTATTTTAACAAGGACCTCTTTTTCAAATCTGCTCATATATCCCGTACTTATTATATGACAGCACATATATACACTTGCCTTTTATTATACTTTAAAGTGTTAAGTAAACACTAACTTCATTAAATAAATAATCCAAATATTTATATATGTATATTTTAGATACACATATAAATGTGGTATGAGAAGATGAGATTGAATAGGACTGTTGAGTGTTTGCGGTAGAATACATCCATTTGTATATAAGTTAACTATATCAGCCATTTATTTGAGGACACATATACAGTAAAGAGCTGCTGTGCAGTATATGGCATGTATAAACTCAAAGGAGTGAATCTATTACTCATCCCACATACTGCAGTTTGGCTGATCAGCAACATGTGAAATCTATATGTGTCTTGAAAAAATGGATTTTAGAGTTACGAATTAAATGTGTTGACACATACCGTATTTTTCGCTCCATAAGACGCAGTTTTTTTCCTCCCAAAGTAGGACGAAAAATCAGCCGCGTCTTATGGAGCGAAGATGCAGGCAGG
>VKOC01021324.1:0-13904 GCA_009364415.1 Spea multiplicata | reverse complement strand
CTGACCCGTGCCTGTGACCCGTCTACGTTATTTGGCGTACCGCCTCTACCTGATTTTGCTACGGTGCCCTATCTATACTACTCTGGACTTTTTCTGTTACCACCAGTAGTCCTGCTTTCTGGGCTCCTTCTACCCTGCTAATACAGACACTTGCTAGTGTCTGACAGGGGTAGATAGGGAGAAGGGAGTGAGAAGGGGTAGATAGGGCAGAAGGGAGTGAGAAGGGGTAGATAGGGCAATCATACTCCTATCATGCCAAGTCTGCAACTACATCTGCATTATTGTCAATGTCTGGCTCAATGTATAGTGATAGAGATTACGCTGTACCACCATCAATGTGTGCCTCAGTATATAGTGATAGGTGTTATGCTTTACCACCGTCATTGTCTGCCTCAGTATATAGTGGTAGGTGTTATGCTGTACCACCGTCAATGTCTGCCTCAGTATATAATGATAACAGTAATGCTGTACCACCTTCAGTGTCTGCACCGGTGTATAACGGTAGAAGCTATGCAGTTTTAAAGTGTGTGTGTGTGGGGGGGGTGCCACATACAGGATCCCCCCCATGTGCCAAATACTCTAGGTACGCCCCTGTATATGTCAAATTTGTGTGAGATAAATACAAATTGATGAATTCTGCCATGCAAAAACATATTGTTTTCTTCAAGTTCTCTTTTGACCATAGTTTGTTTTAATTCTGAGCATACGCTGTCTAATTCCTACATGTACCTCAACTATACCACCTTGTACTGTTTTTTAGCACAGGAGGGTGTCAGTGAATATTGTCTTTAGGGCATCTAGGAATGCAAATCTGAATCTTAACTTTTACTGAAAAACCCAGCTAATATTTGTATTTAGACTAACATTTTTGAAGTGCAAAACAGCATGAGGCTAGTTCAGAACAGACAATACTACAGTTATTACTATCAAAATTAGAATTATACAATGAAACAACGTGAAATATTACATACAGGACCGGCCATAGACCTAATGGCACTCCATGGAAGAATAATTTTCGCTGCTCATTACCCATTTTGTTTTAATTTTAGGTAGCACTATGTTTTTTTCGTTTGTTATTGTAATTGTGTGTTTCACATTTTACTTTATAAACCTTGTTTTTTTATTTAAACATTATAGTGACTTTTAAAGCTGTGGAAAGCTATGATTACAATATTTCAAGAACTGCTGATCTACTGGGATTTTCACGCACAACTATATCTAGAGTTTACAGAGAATGGTCTGAAGAAGAGAAAATATCCAGTGAGCGGCAGTTGTATAGACGAAATGCCTTGTTGATGTCAGAGGTCAGAAGAGAATGGGCAGACTGGTTTGAGGTGACAGAAAGAAAACAGTAAATCAGATAACTATGTTACAACCTAGGTATGCAGGATACTGTCTCTGAATGAACACGTTGAACCCTTGAAGAGCTACAGCTGCAGAAGACCACACCGGGTGCCACTCCTGTTATCTAAGAAAAGGAAACAGGTTAAAATTCGCACAGGCTCATCAAAATTGAACAATGGAAGACTGGAAGAACGTTCCCTGATCTGATGAGTCTCTATTCCAGCTGCGACATTCAGATGGCAGAGTCAGACTTTGGCGTAAACAACATGAAAGCATGGATCCATCCTGCCTTATATCAACGGTTCAGGCTGGCGTTGGTTTAATAGTGTGGGGGACTTTTTCTTGGCACACTTTGGGTCCCTTAGTACCAATTGAGCAATGTTTAAATGCAACATCCTACCTGAGTATTATTGCTGACCATGTCCATCATTTTATGACCACATCTTCTGATGGCTACTTCCAGCAGGATAATGCACCATGTCACAAAGCTCACACAATCTCAAACTGGTTACCATAACATGACAATGAGTTCACTGTACTCCAATGGCCTCCACAGTCACCAGATCTCAATCCAATAGAGCACCTTTGGAATGTTGTGGAACAGGAGATTTGCACCATGGATGTGCAACCGACAAATCTGCAGCAACTGCATAACGCCATCATGTCTGTATGGACCAAAATAACTGAGGAATGTTTCCGGCCCCTTGTAGAAAGTATGCCACAATGAATGAAGGCAGTTCTGAAGGCAAAAGGGGGTCCAACCTGGTACTAGCAAGGTGTGCTTAATAAAGTGGCCAGTGAGTGTAGATTGTGATGCAAGCAATATTTTTTAGAACTAAATATTGCCAGCACATCTCACAGATTAAAAAACACTACTAATGGATGATTACAAAAAACATCTAATTCTCGGATATTGTATTACACATTTTTCAAGTCATTGCTGTAGTGGCAGGCTACAGCAACATCACATTATATTGTTCTTTAAATATATATCATTACTATCTACTCTGATATCAGCAATCAATATACCATCTTTAAAATTATTGGGCCCACTGCAGAATGCTGCAAGGTTTCCATCTTTCCAAAGCAGCCAACAGTGTTAATACACACATTGCTTTATTATGTGGTTGCAAAAGTTTGCTTGGCTGGGGTATCTTATTAAATAATAAAATATTTTATCTGTTAATAACAATCTGTTAATAACATTCACTTTAAAATGTGTTGTCCTTGTTTATCATCTCACAGCCTGAGAAAAAAATCAGATTGCTTTTAATAAAGAAGATACAAAATCTACAAATATCTGTTAAAATTAATTAATTATGAAAATCTATCTGGTTATTATAGCTTGATCTAGCCATGTATTACAAGGTGCTCCTTACCTCCCTGCAGGGGTAGCTGTGGTTTCCACGGATGCTGTTTTTGTTTCCCTGGCAACAGTTCAGGATCAACTAAAAGTGCACCCACACTGGGGTGTGGGGGCACAAGCCAACACGAAAGCGAAGAAATTTAACGCAGTCAGGCATTATGTGTGGGAAGTGAAGTACACAAGAGGTGCCTGGATAAACATACTTATTTGTTCATAAAACTTAGTTTACTGAAAATATGTCATACATTCTTATTGTATCTTCAGACAAAAAGTAGGAACAAACTTGTGTTAAAATGTCACAATATACAATTGCCCAGTAAATGTAAAGTTTCATTAAAAAATATTTTATAACAGTATAAATCATCCAGATTATTCACACAATGATTTTTTTTTACATTATAGTGATTTTTATAGTGACAGAATTATTGTTTTTAACAATTCCTACCACTAAGTTTTTTCAAGCATTCTGACAATATCTACCTCTGTTACTTTTCTAGGGGTGTAAACAAATTAATTTAACCCTTAACGACCAACAGAAAAGTAGTCACCTAACGACATCATGGCATTAAACAAGCTTAGAAAGCAATCTACCTTGATGTTGAGGAATTCAGCTACACCGAGATCTGCATCAGGGGCCAGTGGCATATCCCTGGGGCGTCAACGTCTGCCATACACTATTGATCAATGATCGTATCCAAAGCTTCAATGGTGTCATTGAATGCCTCGCTATCAAACATCCACCTCAGGACACACTGTGATCGCTCTCAGCACCACAAGAGATTTTTAAACAAGTTTCAAAGAGGGTCTCTCCAGACCCTCCTGTGAACTCTGGCTCCCCTTGTAGACTGAATACAGGTACTGCATTCAACCATGCAAAATGGAGCCCAGCTTTCTAATCACAATGTGATTAGTATTAAAAACTAATTTAAAAAATTAAGGAAAAAAATAAAAAGAGCTAAAAAAATAAATAAAAATGTGGTAACATTTAAAAATAATTATGCAGTGATGTTGCCATCAGGGGAACCATCCAGTTCCAACAAATTGTAAAAAAAGGTCCAAAATATAAAAAAATAAAATAAAAGGTTTATTTTTATGAGCAAGTGTGCCAAATTAGGGGCTGTATCATCCCCAAAATTGTGACGTGGAAACAGTTAAAATACTAACATTTCAAATACCTAAGTGGTATTTAGATGTCCCAAATAGGGCATAGGCACCAACTGACCAAAATGGGAAAAACCACACTTCCCAAATATGGTCTTTTAGCCCAAAACAACCAGATAAACCCATGCATGGGTGGTATCGCTGTACTCTTCTGAACACATATTGGGGTGTTGTTTGACAGTGTTGTATACCAGGAGCTATATATTCACACCTGAAGTACAATTTCTGTGAAAAAAATACTACCACAAACTCTGGCAAAGGTGGTAGAATCTCGTGCATGGAAAGGGTTAAAATACCAGCATTTGAAATACCCTGGGGCGTCTAGTTTTCAAAAATATATGGGTTGATGGGGTAAATTGAATTAGCCAGCTTCTAAGGTGGCCCACTATTGACATGGGACAGTAGGTCCAGATGCTAAAGTTCCAAATTGAAAAATGCGCACTTCCCAAATGTAATATTTTACCTCCCAAACAACCCCACAAACCCATGCATGGGAGGTATCACTGTATTCGGGAGATGTTGCTGAAGACATATTGGGGTGTTGTTTGACAGTGATATATACCAGTTGTAAATCCACACCTGAAGAACAATTTGTGTAATAAAAAACCCAAAGTTTGTGGTAATAGAATTAGTGCATGGAAAATACCAGCATCTGAAATACCTTGGGATGTCTAGTTTTCAAAATTATATGGTTTGATGGGGTAAATTGAAGATTTGTAAAAAATTTTGAAATAGCAAAATGCTACTCCTACTTATTGCCCTGTAATGTGCAAAAAAAGCAAAAAAAAACCATAAAAAATTAGGTATTTCTAAACTCAGGACAAATATATTTTTCAAACAAAAGTGAGAAATTTAGGAAATTAGATGATATGATCAAGAAAATGTTATCTGTAGAAAGTCCTTTTTGTCCTGAAAAAAACAATATATAACTTGTGTGGGTACACTAAATAGGAGCGGAGAAATTTACCGCTAAACACAATGTCAAGAACTGGGTCCATACAGACGACCCAGCACGCCCAAAGATGCAGTTCAGGAGTTGTTGTGCAGTAGCGGAATTGGACAGGGCCTAGTGCAGTGTGACTGCACTCTCCCGGGTGGGCATCTAGGGTTGTGTAGTCACATACCAGCACCCTGACATAGCAGCGGATGTTGTCTAGAAGGAAGCAAAGTGATATCCTGCAGGCACTCTGGAGCAGGCATGAGACAGCACTAGAATCATGCAAGGGCCAGGGCAAGGTACACCACGGAGCAACTTGTCCTGAGGAGACATTGGTCTCCAGGCTCCAGAAGTTAAAGGTCCGTACGAGTGACTCTATTGGTCGCTGGCAGGTGCCTCCTCTGGCACCAACCAATGAATAAAAGCTGCCCTTCATTGGTTGATGCCAGAGGAGCTCAGTGCCAGCGACCAATAGAGTTGCTCATATGGACCATTAACCCATGACGCTGAAACTTGGCCTGGGGAGGTTGCAGGAGTTAATGGTCAGTACAAGTGGCTCTATTGGTCGCCAGCAGGGGCCTCCTCTAGAATCAACCAATGAAGGGCAGCAGAATCTTCAATGGTTGATGCAGGGGAGCTCAGTGCCGGCGACCAATAGAGTCACTCATATGGACCATTAACTCCTGACGTCAAAACTTGGCTTGGGGAGGTTCCAATTATCCAATGAGTAAATATATTGCTTAACCCGGCGTAGTCAGAGAAGGGCTCTGGGCAGACTACAGGGTCATTTCTCACAGGAGACCAACTGCCACTAGGTGAAAAGACCTAGGGGTCAAGGCATCCAACAGAGACTCGAAAAAACAAGCATTAGCATGCAGCTGGGAATTAGGATGGTTATGGGAAAAAGAATAGGAGGGAGTGAGAGCACACCAGATACGCAAAGAGCCTGTCACTGTCGGATGGCTACTTCCAATCATTTTAGCCACTGAGGGTTTAAGACATGGGAGGGCATACAATGAGACCAGGACTACGCCCCTAGGGCTGATCCAACATAAGCCACCAAGCGTGTGACTCATTCCTAGTGCACTCAGGAAATGGACTGTACTCTGGTATTTGCAGATGTCAGATAATGTATCTGGTGAACAACCTTTACTGTCTGAAAAAAAGGCAGAGGGGATGTAAAATGGGAGGGTAATTAGCAAATATAGACATCTAGGAAGCACAGTGATTTTTGCAACACTGACACATCCAAAAAAGTTGACATGAGATCTAGTTTCATGTCCCTAGAGATGGCAGCTAAAGGAGCAAAAGAGGTGGGAAGTTTTCTTTAAAATGTTATCTTCATTCCAGGGAAGGATGACCCTAAATATAAAAGGAAATTTGTTTGCCAAGATATCTTCCAGCTGTCCAGCTATAGTAATGTTAAGTACCTCTGACTTTGTGAAAGCGATATTAAGGTCTTAAGAGCTGTATGTCCTCGGTTCATGTTTCATACCTATCATACACCTGATAGACAGGGGACAATTTATCAGCCCAAAAAAGTGTCTATGAAACGTAAGCATCTTAATATAGAGCCAGACAATACACCTTTTAAAGCGCGGCCTTGTCCGCTTAAGGATCAGGAATCTCCTGATCCTGAAAAAACTCCGCAAAGGTAAACCCAACTCTTTTTGATACCTCAGATAGTGAGGAAGAGGAGGAAGAAGACGCCATTAATTTGACTTATGACTCATCAGGCATATCTGGTGATGAATCTTATGATGTCTATGTTGACAAGGATTTAAAATTCGACATCGGGAAATATGTCGGAGTCTTTTCTTCTCTAAATAAGGCTCAAACCAATCTGAAAAAAGTCTTCATGGAAAGGTTTTTGCAAAGACCGGCAGAGGACGGATTCGGTTTTCCGGACGATTCTCATACAACAGAGGAGGATTCCTTTGCTATCCTGTGCAAATTACACATCTTTCCATCTTTCCAAAGACCAAAATCATTTGATAGACATAGAGATGTTGAATCTATTAAAGAAAGGGGCTATCATGGAAACGCCAAACATGGAAACACCGAACATTTCAAGATGGAGGCCAAATTGAGATCCATTCGAAAGTAATTCAAGACCATACTGCGAAGGGATTCTTTATCCCTCAGGACTCTAGCATGCATCGTGGGTCTATTATCATCTTCAATTCAAGCTCCACATCAATTGTTTCGGATTTCTGGCCGGTTCCTTTGCAATCAAGAGCTTAGCGTAAGGCAAGTTCAACTTCTGCATACTACTGAAGATGGACAATATCTCTGCTGTCCAGTATATCAATCAATGGGGGGGGGCATGAGATCCAAACATCTAGCAGACATAGCCAAAGACTTCTGGCATTATTGCTTAGATACTTAGATATTGCTTATTTGCTGATACCCCTTTTTGGATTTACTGGACTTTTGACCTTGGCTTGTTCATGGACTTTGATATACTTCTCTTACCCTTGACCTCGGCTTGTTTATGGACTTTGATATACTTCTCCTACCCTTGACCCCAGGATTGTTACACGGTACCGTTTATGCCTTTTACTATTCAGTGGAATAAACTTGCTGATATTCCTTATATTGCTTGTTTGCCTATTGCATATCTGGTGTCTCACTGCGCTACGCTCCAAACCCTGCATACCCTACACTCCCTTTTGGCCAAGCCAATCATGGTTCCCGAACCTCCTAGAACTTGCCATGGATTTTCCCTGCCTTCTTCCGAACTGGAAGAATTTGCTAACCAATCCAACGGGCATTCATTCTTTTATAGAGGACAACCAGTTGCATCTTCTAGCTTTGTTGGTGTCAGGATCCAAACATCAGAGTTTCAAATTTCGTTTCAAGCTATCCTTTCAGAGGCCTGGGCACCGGGTACCAAAATCATTTATGGATCGGCCTGGTTTAGTGGGTGTTCGGGACGATGTCTGGATCCCTTATCTACAAATATTCCCTCGATCCTGTATTTCCTATCCAAATGCTTCGATGAAGGTAAAGCTTACAGAACCATTAATGTCCACAGATGGGCTATTTCGGCAAACCATCACCCCATTGACAACGTTCCTGTTCGACAACATCCTTTGGTCCGTCAACTAATACAAAGGATACGAATTAGATGACCCCCTCATCCTAGATATTCCGATACTTGGGACGTTAACCTAGTCCTTAACATGTTTGAATCATGGACTGATAACTCTAACCTATTTTTATCCTGGAAACTGACTGTTATTGTGTCTTGTTTCATTTAAACGCATATCTAATGTACGAGCTCTAGACACATCTAATAGATCCTTCATTCCTGAGGGTGTTATCTTTTAGGTAAATCAATGTTTATTGTTTTCATTGGAGTAAAGACACGAGGGGGTGGGGACAAACAAAACAAGAGAGAGAGAGGGGAAAATGGAAAGTATTAGAAGGGTACCAATCATATTACACAATCAGTCTGAAAGGTCCCCCGCCAACCTGAAAAAAAGGGGGGGGTGGGATGGAAGGGCAACAAACTGAGAGAGGGGAGAGGGAGGTAAGAGGGGGATATGGGGAGGAGGAGGAGAAGAGAGAGGCTGGAGGAAGCATGTTGGAGGTGGGGGAAAGGCGCTAATAATCCTCGCTTCAGTTTCTGAGAAGTACTTCTCAGCTCCGCTGATGATAGAAAGGCAATCCAGCATGCCCAGACCTTTGTGTATTTATCCGTATTTATCCATCCTATCAGAAGACATGTGAATAAACTCAGCCAGAGGGGTTGGAGCTGAGAGCAGCTCCACCAGATGTGAAGATAAGTACCGGGCTCCACACCACATCTCAAAGAGTTTGGATCACTCCCAGGGAACAGCCCCCTGTAAGATATTGATGTCCGATACCACATAGATAGCAACTTGTATCCAGTTTCTTGAATTTTAGTGGCGAGGGAACACTTGTGCTCCAAGACACATGCCCTATCCCATTGCTGATCCGAGAGATGTTCATCCAGAGCTGCCTCCCATGATCCCAGGAATGACGGGGGAACCGAAAGTTCAGTATTAACTAATAGGCGGTACAAAATAGATATCCCCCCTCTGGGCAACCCCTCACATCTCATAAGCGATTCAAAAGGTGTTAGTTCCCTCGAAAGGTGGTGTTCACCCGAGAAAGAGGACAAGTATATCGTGATTTGGTTGTAGCGGAAACGCCGCAACATGGAGATTTCACCTTCAGGGAGTACGCGCTCACATGGAGGTAGAGTACCCCACTCCCAGGTGATCGATAGGGGTGAGTCAGGAGTTAGCCCCAGCGACTCAAGGAATCCCCGCACCAGAGCCTGGGCAAAGTCTGGATTTTGCGCTATGGGGGTCAGTGGGGAAGGAAAGGAGGAGAAAGTACCGCTGACCTGTCTCCAACGTCATATCGATAACGTAGCACTCACAAAAAAAAATCTTTCCTAAAACTTTGGCAATGAGATTGAATAAAATGATGGATAACTTAGTTCACCCAGGTCAAGCAGGTTTTATAATAGGGAGATCTGGAGAAGATAACGTTAGAAAACGTATTAATTTTATAGAAATTATTCACCAACAACTTTGATCGCATTGGATGCTGAAAAAGCTTTTGACCAGGTCAGGTGGGGATTTCTATCTTAAACATTGGATGCGTTTGGTTTAAAGGGCAGCTTTTTTAATATTAAAAATGGAACTAGACAAGGGTGCCCCCTTGCCCCTATACTTTATGCCTTGACCATAGAGCAGCTTCAATAAGATCTAAATCTGCAATTAAAGGTATTGAAATAGGCACAAATGAATACAAAATCACATTATTTGTGGATGACATTCTATCGACAGTGTCTTCCACAATGGATTGCTAAATTTGACCCAAATATAACAGAATTATGCTGTCGTTGTAACAAAAAGCCAGGTACACACCTCCACACATGGTGGGAGTTTGAAATGTTGATTTATCTGTTAAAAACCATAGATATAATTTCCTATCTAGGTAACCCCACAATTTTTTTTATTCTATATGGACCTACCGTTAAAAAGAGAAGTCTTATATTATTGTTAATCAATATTTTTTAAACTTTCAAAGTCTGAAAAATGGTATCAATCAAACTTCGGAAATCTTCGTTATTACTCTGAGATATGGTCGTTATGGGAAACGAAAGTTAAGAGTTCGATAGTCTTACGAGTTGAATGAGTGCCACTGGATTGGGTGCTGGGTCTCTTCCCCTACCTCCGTCAATCTTTTATTGGCCGTTCTTGATAACCTAAGTCTGGCTCGTGAGATACTTGTTGTTTGTCTGTAAAACTACTCAAATAGAATGTTTTTAAATGATTGATTTCTAAAATAATATGCTAATAATGGATAAATGTTCATATTTTTTGCAACATATGTTTTACTTTTTATATTGTGTCCTTTTTGTTATGTCCTGTGATAAAAAAGGAAAGTTTAGCCAAATACAACCGCACAATAAGGTTACAAAATCTAATGCGAGAACTGGTAACTAACTGACTGAACAATTTTTGAGAATTCTGGAGTGTATTCAGTCAGGCCACAACTTAATTTAAGTTAACCACTTAATGTGGCTCTCAGCTTGGATTTGAGCAGCTTTCACAGGACAGAGCACACACACCAGGGCAGGCTCTGTCATACCAACACCCAGACACACACACATGCCAGGACAGGCTCTGCCACACGGACACCCAAAAACAAACACACCAGGACAGGCTCTGCCACATGGACGCCTAAACACACACACACCAGGACAGGCTCTGCCACACGGACTGCCAAACACATACACATGCCAGGACAGGCTTTGCCAGACTAACACCCAACACACACACATGCCAGGACAGGCTCTGCCACACGGACGCCCAAACACACACTCACAGGACAAATTCTGCCACACTGACACCCAAACACACACACCAGGACAGGTTCTGCCACACCGACACCCACATCCAGATAGACTAAGCTATCACAATAAAAAATAGTATTTTTGACACTGCTTTGTTTTTGACCCCCCTTTTGTGTTTTTGCAGCCTTGTGGGTGGTTCCCAGCCAGCACTATGTGTAGTTATGCCCCCAGTCTGCCCCTCCCTTTAGTATTGATTTATGTAATGGCCCCAGCTGCCCCCCTTCTGTATTGATGCTGCCAACACAGATAAAATGCTGCCCATCCGTATGGGTCATGTATATCTGACTAATTGCTTCCCTTCCATAAGTTCATTCAAACAGATACTCATTAATTCCCTCAATCATGCATACTCGTTCTTACACCCACCCCCACCCCTTTACCTGCACTGCACTGATCTCTTGGTGCTCCTTGCAGACTTCCGCTGGGGGGTGCTGCTTCCCTCTGTGTTGTTCACAATCTGTGTGGGCAACTTCTCTTGTACTGCACAGAGGAAGCTGGAACGGAGTTTGATTCTGCAATTTTGATTCCGCAATTCTGATTCTGATGATTCGAAGTTTAGGCGCCGCTTCTTCCCTGAAATGGGTTTCTAGGATATTGGCAACATCCACCTGCAAACTATCAAATTCACAGATTAAATGCTTCTTTATGGTTATGTGCTATGAGTGACTAATATAGTCTTTGTTTTAGAATTTGCACCATTATGTTAGTCTCAGAAAAATACCGCTGAAAATGTGTTAAAACTATTTTCTTGGTAACTGTTAATTATCAGGTCTCTTTAAATTTCCAGATACTGTATGAGAATACAATAGGTACTATTGATTTTTAGATGGGATGAACTGGACTAACTCCTGCTGGATTTCTAGTAATAAATCCAATTCAACTCAATAGTTATTAACTGGTTTGGAAGTGCTCTGAACCCTTGACTGAACCCTTGGGTACCACTTCATGAGGTAGTCCCTGCTGCACAAACCAGTGTTTTTCTTACGGCCATGTTGCGTTGTCCTATAATATAAGTTGTGTTATATCAGGTTTCAGGTAAAGAAATTCTGTCATGAGGGATATTCTGACAGGTTAATTGTAATACCCCTTTATATTACGCATTTATCCAATTTACTGTATTAAAATCCCTACAACTTTTCTTTTCACTTCCACCAATTATGATGGTTAGGCATTAACTGTTTAAATATTATTAAACTTGTAAAAAAATGTGTGCATTTGTTTAAAGTTTCCAAGAACTGTAGAGTAGATAAACAATATTCATTAAAAAATCTCTAAATGTAAACAACAATGATCAATCAATAAAATGTATTTATATATATACAGAGTATTTTCTTTTAATTGCACTGAAATGTTTAGCCTAATATTTTTTTACTCATATTGTTTTAGTTATGCTTTTGTTTCCCAGAGTAGTTTATGCATTTTTAAATACTTATTCCACTTTTAATCCACTGGCATGAGATAGAGATTTAGATTTGTTTTCATTATTTTGAATTGTTTTTAAGGCCTTCATACCATTGGAGGAGATGCCATAAGTGCAAAAGGGATACGCTCCATACAGAAAGGTGATAAACAGTACTTCACAATACTATTTACAATACCTGTGTAGATGAAAATATTACCATAATACCAAAATCAAGAAGAATGTTATAAATACTCTATGTAAAACATTTTCTGGAAAGTAAACTCTATATAAAAAGCAAATGAATACATAAACAAGGAGTCATTTAATGTACCCGTTGTGACCAAGGCTGCAGTGCTCGTGTTTAGCTGTAGTTTTCTCCCTCCTATTTAGTGTACCCACACACAAGTTTTTTCAGGACAAGAAGGACTTTATTTGGAATTTCTTTGGAAAATCTTTTACTCACTACAAAAGCTAATAAAAAACCTGCTAAATAGATTCTACTATTTCAAGTACCCAATATTTTTATAATTTTTTTTTCAAGTTATGGGGCAATAATGAATTTATAACTCCTTGTATATGTAACTGGCAAACAACAGTGCAATATATGTTCAGCAACATCTCTCGAATACAGTGATACCACCCATGCATGGGTTTGCTGGGTTCCTACTACATTTGGGAAGACCGCACTTTTCAACTTGGAGCCATCTAGTCCTACTGTCCCATGTCCTAATTGGGCCATCTTTGATGCTGGCTATTTCAATTTACGTGTTTTTTTGCAAACTAGACAATCCAGGTTATTTCACATGGTGGTATTTTAACCCTTCCCATGCACATGATCGTTGATCACCTCCTTAGTGCTTCTAAATCAGGCGTCAGCTCCCATAGTGTATGATGGACGTTAACGCCTAGGGGAGGGGCCACACAGGGCCCCTGATACGGATCTCGATTGGTGTAATTGTCCGATGTCCCAATAAATCCAGAGAGTGCTCATTCTGTTACAAAGGAAGCTATAACAACTTTCCTCAATATTTTATTTTCTAGAGTGCTTCTGAGGGAATTGTTGCTCGTTCATCCAGGAGAGCATTATTGCAGGGGCGTAGGAACCGGGGGGGACGGATCCCCCCCAGAAAATCATGTGGGGGGGACCGATAATAGATAAATCCTCCCCAGGGCTGTGTGAGGCGAGTGCCCTCGGTGCCGGCTGCCTGATCAGCAGCTGCAGCGTGCAGGACTGGTTGGGGAGATCACGGATTTCCCTAACCAGTCCAACATTAAGGGCACACCTACCGTGCTCTCTGTCACTGAGCGCCGGGCGATGGGATATGACGTTTATATCCCAGCCCCGGCGCTCAGCAGAAACAGCTGTGCGCAGCCGCACTGAATTGAGATTCAGCGGCAAACCAGAGGGAAAGGAGGAAGAGAAAGGTAAGAGATGTGCAAAACGGAGATGTGCAAAAGGAGGGGGGTCTGATGTGCAAAAACGGGGGGTCTGATGTGCCAAAACAGGAGGGGGGGTCTGATGTGCAAAAACGGAGGGGGGGTCTGATGGTAGTTATGTGTGTGCATATACATATGGTGAGGCATGTATATGGGCAATGTGTATGAATGTGTATGGGCACTTGGGCAGGCATATGTGTGTGTGTATATGTGTGTTTATGGGCACGCGCATATAAGGGCAGTGTATGTGCATATGTGTGTATGGGCAGTGTATATGTGTACGTGTGTATGGGCAGTGTATATGTGTACGTGTGTATGGGCAGTGTATATGTGTACGGGGGTATTGGCAGTGTATATG
>VKOC01021315.1:0-20253 GCA_009364415.1 Spea multiplicata | reverse complement strand
ATGATATGCCTTTTAACCCAGCATGTACTGGCTGCCTTGGCTTGATAGGAGTGTGATTGCTGTTAGCAGTTATATATATATATCAAACTGCTAACAGCAATCACACTCCTATCAAGCCAAGGCAGCCAGTACATGCTGGGACCTGGGGATGATAGGAGTCTGAGTACAGCCACCCTATGCCATGCTACCACCACCCCCCTTGCACATCCATGCTATCACACACACACACTCATTCACAAACATTTAAATACTCATTCATTCCATTAATCACACATACTTCACACATTAATCACAAAAACCCTCCCCCACCCCCTTACCTGAACTGCAGATCTCTCACTCGAAGACTTCTGCAGGGGCCCGGCTGTGCGAGCAACTTCTCTGGCCCCGCCCCCAGAGGAAGGAGGGGGGAGGCAGTGTTATGTGAGGCAGATTATTGTTACATGCTGGTTTAGTTTGATTGCTAAAGTTAATGGAACAGTAATCCACAAGTGTGAATATACTGCTTCACTGGTTATGTTAATGTATAAAAAAAATACATTTTATGCTGGGTAACTTTTCCTTCTCGAACACAACGCTGAACTAATTATTTATGGCTGTGAAGTCTGTTTCTCCAAAGCCTTTCACTAGTCATAGAGTCCAGCTGGGTAATTTTGACCGTTGCTAACCACAGGCAGAATGATAAGGCAGTCAGGATGTTTGTAAAGTAGATTGTGCTTAAATAATGTAGCTAAAACGCATACAAATTGCTAATATGCAGCTGTCTGAAAACATTACATTGTGTAAAAAGTAGGACTGTGTTAAAAAAAGACATCACAATACTAGTGAAAACTTTGTTAATGTAATACCTTTTATTTTTTTAATAATAAAAAAATGATGGGCATCCCCCTTCAAGATAATTTTTGATTGATCGACCTCTTGATTGTCATTGGCTGCAATTAAGCCTTTGAAGACTCATATTGGGGTTACCAGCATTGTGTTTGTGGCCAAGCCTCACCGGTGGTGCCATGCCAAGAAACTTCCATCTTTTCAACAACAAAAAATGAGGATCTGCCCATATGATCTTAAAAAGTCCATCTTAACTCCTAGAAAAGGAGGACCTATAGTAAAGGGGTACAAAAGTACTCCAGTACATGGCACTCATTGAGAAAAAAGGACAAAACAAATACAAATATATAAATCCTTATTACAAGATAAGATGTTTGTGTGTGTGTGTGAGTGTATATATATATAATATATCTATATATAATATATATTATAGATATATATATATATATATATATATATAGATATATATATAGATATATATATAAACAACCAAATTGTCAAAATATGACATTGCTCATAAGCTCAAAATACCCATCTAGGAATGGAAATAGTGGAAGCATAATTTCTGTATTTTGATTTAGGAAATGTTTGTGGAAAAATCGAGCTCATGGATTTTACACAATATTTTTTTTTCTTTCTTTCAGGTTTTCGACACCCATCTCCTACGACAGTTGCAAGAACAGTGCGCATCCTTCACACACTGTTAGCACTAGTAAACAAGCATAGGAATTGTGATAAGTTTGAAGTAAATACCGAGAGTGTTGCTTATTTGGCAGGTAAGAACTAATGCTCTCCAAAGACCCCCCTGGCACATCTCTGAAGAGGTGTTTCAGAATAACACTAGGCATTACCCTGTTTATGCCTTTTCTGTCAGATGAAATTTGGTAAAGTTTTCTAAGAATAGAATTGGAATGGACAGTATAATAGTCAAAGCCATATATTGTTCAAACTAATTATTTTATTTTTGTTTGAGCTGACAACATTTCACTGTAAAATAGGCAGAAAAACTTAAGTAGTCGGTGATATAACAAACGTAGTCACTGGAAGAACCCTGCTGAAATAAACTTGTAGTCTAAGTATACGGAAACGCCTCTCATTTTATGAAAGTATTTGTCGATGCTTGTAGCAGTGTCCATGTTTTGCTGGCACTCACAGTGCATTGCGTCCCTGCAGTGTTTTCTTTGTTGTTTGGCTGATGCTTATTTATTCTTATCCGCTAGCTTTGCTCACGGTGTCCGAAGAGGTGAGGAGTCGCTGCAGCCTCAAACATAGGAAATCACTCCTGCTGTCAGATGTTTCAATGGAAAATGTTCCTATGGACACTTACCCGATGCACCACAGCGACCCCACCTGCAGGTTTCTATATATTTCATTCCATACCAGCCATGGCAAATTTAACTTGCACAGTGTGTTTTTCTTTTGATACAAAAGTATTTTAAAACCTTGTAACCTTCCAAATTTACATCGTTTTTGCTTAGTTTTTTTTCTACCCCAGAGCTTGGGGTAAGTGACACATGTATGCATTATCTCTTTGCAGGACATTGAGGGAGAACCAACCGTGGTCATCTCCCAAAGTTTCTGGAATGCACCTTGCTGCAAGCTACCCAACTGTGGGGCAAGTCAGCCCACGGACCAGAAAGTCGATGAGTCTGGACATGGGGCAACCATCACAAGCAAACACTAAAAAGCTTCTAGGTATATTAGTAATTATGATTTGACAAAACCGAGTACCCCTATTACTAGCATTTTATTAGAAAAACAGTCCTTATTAAAATTGTTATTCATACGTGGTTGTGAGCCATTAAATACGTTCACTCGATGTGCGCAAATGTGCCAGAAAACGATTCAGACTTTTTTGGTTTTCAGACAACAATTTTAGTTCCATGTCCGTTCGATTTGGCCGATAGTTTAGGGGCATTTTTAATTTGGAAACAGAATTTGCCGCCCGGTGCCCACATTCACTCACTGACACTGTCACACTGTTCTATCCCCTCCTCATTCTTCTCAATCTTCTTTCTACGTCTGCATCTTCGCAGACATAACCCAGCAACTTCCACCAAAATGGCAACGCTGCAGTGACGTCCTCCCCAATCCTATAGACGAGGGGCAACTGAAGGCAAAATGGGGGTGCTGTGGTGACTTCTCCCCGATAATCCATTCGGAAGAATTGATGTCACCGCAAGCGCTGCCATATTACCCTCAGTTGGCGCTTTTGGTGACATCCTTTTCCCTGAGTGGTGGATCAGGGAGGACTTCACTGAAGTCGAAACTTCTGAGTTGTTTTGCTTTGTTTTTTTCGTCTGGTTCCTGAGGGGGGAAGGGTTTTTGGCATTGTTTTCAGGGCTTCGTACAAATCACTGAATTTACCAAAATTCTGTAAATTTGCAATTGGTTTGAATCCGAATGCACAAATCTAATGTTCAGTATAGTATGTAGTGTACATCAGTATATACTTTGTTTTACTTATTAATACATTTAGTATGTACTTGTGCAACAGTACAGCTTAATTGGGGGTTTTTTGCCTTCTTTTGGATCAAGAATAGAAAGGTCTTTTTTCAACCTTATGAACTATGTAACAGAATGTACAAATCTGCTAAAAAAAAGTATTTTCTCTAGCCATTTTTGCTCCTACATGTTCTGTATTGAATCTTATGTTGCATTGAATCCCACCCTGTCCAACAGGTACAAGGAAAAGCTTTGACCATTTAATATCTGACACTAAGGCTCCCAAAAGACAAGAGATGGAGTCTGGCATCACTACACCTCCCAAGATGAGAAGAGTTGCAGAGAATGACTATGATGGTTGGTTTACAGTCTGCATATTAGCTTTTAATATTTCTTGTTTTTTAGTATGGCATTATTCTCTCAAATCCATTGGTTTGGTTGTATTTAGAAATTAAACCGGAAACAGACCCGAAAAAGCAACTGTATATGGATGTGGGTGCTCAAGGTGTTTGTCTGTTTGAAAATGCAGTTTAAATCTCATGGCTTTTTATCATAGAAACAATTGTGTGGATTGTAGCAAGTTGAATATAATTAGTAAGTGGCATCCAACTTGGTTTTTTTTTTATATGTATCATAGTCATACCACCAAAACAGTAATAAAAAGACCAGTAAATGTAATTTCATACCTAGCTTTTTGCATCAATATTCCATTTAGTATAATGAAATCTGTGTGTTGAGGCATAAAAGGTTTTTTTTTGTTCAACAAATTGACTGTACTGCGATGTTAATGTTTTTTTTTTTTCTTTCCCTTCTAAGATACTCCAAGAATATCATCCCCGCAGCAGCATCCACATCTGCGAAAAGTATCTGTGTCAGAGTCAAATGTACTTTTGGATGAAGAGGTCTTAACTGATACCAAAACCCAAGCTCTGCTGCTCACTGTTCTTGTAAGGATTTTGTATTGCTGTTTTCCTAATGATTTATGTTTCCAGTAGCCATAAAGAGAGAACAATCAGTAATACCTGGCCATCAGGCAAACAGGGCAAATGCCCAACGGGCCAGTGCCTCATGCCACCTACCCTCATACCTTTGCTCCTGCTCATGCGTCAGATCCGCCAGCCAGGTAGACAACGTCTGGTTGTCTGGAGCGGAGTGGGTACTGATTTTGCCTGATTTTAGATTGCTGTGAAAAATTAGCAAAATTGCCATAATGTAATGGGTTTTCATTGTTTGTCCCTGTAGGCTACGCTGGTAAAGTACACCACGGATGAGTTTGATCAGCGTATCCTGTACGAGTATTTAGCAGAAGCCAGTGTGGTCTTTCCCAAAGTATTTCCCGTGGTGTGAGTAACCAAGTATATTTATCAATTACTATATGTAATAACAATGTAATGTGTGTACATGTGAATGGGACACTTGTGTGTGAAATTTTAGTTATTAGTTATTTTACAGCGGTGTTTACTGTTTTCCCAGCTAGGCTGATTTCTGTAAGATATTTCTGAAAAGGTGTCATTGCCCCCCCCCCCCCCATAAGTCTTTCACTATGCAACGATGAGTTACTGTTGAGCCATTAATACATATCAGTCAGACAGCTGTTATCAATTGTATTTTTTACAACTGATTTTTTTTTTATTAGACACAATTTATTGGACTCCAAAATCAACACCTTGTTATCGCTGTGTCAGGACCCAAATTTGTTAAATCCAATTCATGGGATTGTGCAAAGTGTGGTCTATCATGAAGAGTCTCCTCCTCAGTACCAGCCTTCCTACCTACAGAGTAAGTTAACAGAGACTGAAAGTCTTCATGTCGCTCAATCTTTATATATATATATATATATAGTATATTTATATAATATATATATATATTATATATATACTTTTCTGAAGTCTCTGCAGCGGCGACTGCTTTCGGGACTATGTTGACTGGTAATTGGCTGCCATGTTTCAGGACTATATGTTTTGTTAGCTTTATCGGCTGTAAATTAAAAAAAAGTTTTCTGTTACTTATCAATGTCCATGATATTTTAAACTCCCGTCTGATCGGTAAGTAGCATTTATATTGTCCTGCTTGTATCAATATACTGATACTAATGATATATTACGATTTACAGGTTTTGGTTTTAATGGTTTGTGGAGGTTCGCTGGACCATTCTCCAAGGTATGCAAAGTATATTTGTGTCTTTCACATCTCCAAATGATTTTACTCCTCAGTATACAAAATATATGCACAGGTGTTCCCAGATCACGATACGCCATATACATTAAACCCCCATGTGTATATGACATACGTATACGATAGGAGCAGCAATCTCACCTTCCTGTTCTTGTGATTGACATAATTACTCTCCATCAATTTATCCCACCTTGTGAAAGCAATTTAGCTCTAAAGGATCCATCTCTAATCAGTATGGTTTTCTCTTGAAAACATGTAGCAAGAAACTACAATATTAGTACAGTATTTAAACAGAAATCCCATTTATAGTGTTATCTATATGATTGTTGTAGTGCTTGTACTACAGATCTAAATTTATACACAATTGAAAGGTTTTAGTTTTATATAGATATATTATTTAGATATATTAGCTGTTCTGTTGCACACATCACGTGGGTGAATGCATGTATGGTATGACCATGATCAGCATGGTGTGTTTAAGACGCTTACCTTTACTTTTATTGTTTTGCCAGCAAACCCAAATCCCTGATTACGCGGAGCTGATAGTAAAGTTTCTGGATGCCTTGATTGACAAATACTTGCCTGTGATTGATGAAGAAGCCAGTGAGGAGTCTCTGCTGACGCCTACATCTCCGTACCCTCCCGCTGTTCAGAGCCAACTGAGTATTACTGCTAACCTTAACCTGTCCAACTCAATGACCTCCCTCGCCACTTCCCAGCATTCCCCAGGTCAGACATCTGGCTTCATTTCTGCATATTCTGTGCTGTGCTACAGAGACGCTCAATATAGTTAATTTTGAGCTAATTTCATGGGCCAGTAATTTGAATTAAGAGGACTTAAAATCATTGGAGCGACTGCACTTTGTTTGTTTTTTTGAATGTGTTGGTAATTAATTTAGGGCTGGACTTCATTTTTAAGCATTATTACATAGCTTTTCTGTAGCCACACAGGAAGGGGTTAGAAAAACGGCGTTCAAGTTTTCAGAAAGAAAGTGTGTCAGGTGCAAAACTTTGCTTAATTTATCCAAAATCTATTACCTCTCACGTGCCTTTTATTTTAGGGATTACTTGACAGAATATTATGGAAAAGATTCTCTGACCGCAAAGTATGTGGCCAGAATAATCATAAGATGATTTTAGACTTTGCTGAAGGTGCTGTTGTGTTCTTTTTAATGCAGTGCCACTTGCTAGGCCACGTTCTCTATCACTTCTTTCATCAATGTGATTTATTCTTTTTTATATAGTGCCAACAATTTACACCGTGTTTCTTATACTACATACATTCAAAGGGTATGACAAGATGAGAATTGACAGACTAAGACACAGGACATTAGGCATTAGGTGAAGTGGGCCCTACTCGCAATCTTTCAATCTAGAGGGAATGGGCTGTACAAAGACACAAGGAGAGGTGCCATAGGTGGATATAGGAGTTGTATTAGCAACCGATGAGATTCTAGCTGAAAAGATTGTATGCTTCTCTGAAGAAGTGAGTTTTGAGGTTTTTCTTGAAAGGGGGTTAAAGCTGAAGGTGAGATACAAGTGATTTACAGAGGTTCGGGGCAACACAGGTGAAGCATTGCAAGAGTGCAAAGGAAGAGGTGAAAAGGGACAACCGCCTTAATCAACGGGAAGAGCGTTCGCACTCATACCACATAACATGTAGCCATGTAAATAGACAACAGAATGTGTTATAACATTGTTAAGGCAGGTATCAATGAGGCCAATTATTTTATCCGCCTTTGTTCTTGCAAGAGAACTTTTTATTTATTTTTCTGTTTTTGTAATATGTCACTACCGCTTATCATCTTTCTCCCATGTTAAGCAGTGCATACACTGTGTGATTGGTAAAGATGTGATTAAAATCTTATGTCATCCATTCTTTGAGTCATTTTTGTTCATTAGTTTCCACCTCATTCATGTCATTTCTTTTGTGTTTTCTCCTCCACCCTTTTCTTTGTGTCTGTGAAGCTTCTCTGCCATGCTCTAAGTCAGCCGTTTTCATGCAGCCTGTCCCTCGTCCAGGTACTTCCTTTCATCCTATATGCACGAGATTGCTTTGGCCGCTTGGCATGAGTATCCGTTTTCTAACCTGGTGATTTCTGCCAGGATGCAAGTTGGTGGCTAATTGCAAGGGTTGTTGGGATGACCATATTATCCGATACCTATGTATAAAATGTATAAAACAGCAGTCCTGTGTATATATCCAACCATGAGAAAAAATTAATAGCTGCAATCATATGTGTAGACCATAAAATATTTTTGTCATATGCACATAATTGCAGCTATAAAAGAATTCAACATCCATTTTCAAAGGTTAAGAAGAGTCAAAATAGAATAATCTTGAATCTTTTTTCACCACTTGACTCATGAGTACTTGTATTCTTCTGTGTATTTGCTTAATTGTTTGATTTCAACTGGTTCTGCAGTTTTTTTTTATATATGTCCAAACTTGAGCATGGGCATCCTAACTCTATTTTGAAGAGAATGCACAGAATTATTGGCCTTTTTGCAGCCTCGTGCTCCCCTGATCTAGAGGACATTGCAGCTATCTAGGGATCAGTTTAGAATAAACTGCATGCTTTGTAGACTAATGGTCATGAAATATGGCTATTTTACACCATTAAGGTCTTTATACACACTGACACTGATCATGGAATGCTAAGCATATGTTTAGTATTTGATGTCTTAAATATTTCGTCTTTAAGACCTTGTAACTCTCTGGAGGTCTGTGTGCCTTCAGTAATAAACCCCTAAATGGTTTATTATTCACAATGAAATTGTTTATAGATTTACAACTCTCAAAATTTGTCATTTTATATGTTTACTGCCGTTCTGTCGTCTTCTATAAGGAAAGATTACGGTGCAGTATGGTGTCTTGCATGCATGGTTCTGAGAATGTAGCGTAATACCCATGCATGGCTAGTAGCAACAGCTTAGATAACTGTGTATTTTCTAATCTGCCACTCAGTCGTGATTTCATTTAACTGTAGTATTAGAACAGGCCCTACTAAGGTTTGTAGCTGTAGCCATAGCAATAATTAAAACGGGCGCTTTTGGCTGCGGAAGTAAATGTTGCTATGGACCACATCAGTGTTACCTGTGCAGATCAATAAACCCTTCTGTCATTTAGAAACCTTTTTCCTGCGCTGTACAGTTTTGCTTTTTAGCCATACAGCAGATTGGTAAAATTTACTAGCAGAAGTATACACTCTGCAAGAGCAGTGTTGGACAGGGCCTGGTTCAGGGCAACTTCACTCTCCAGGGTGAGCACCTAGGGTTGTGCAGCCACACACCAGGGCCCTGACATAGCAGCGGATGATAACAAAACAAAGTGATATCCTTCAGGCACCCTGGAGCAGGCATGATACATAGCTCTACAGACGAATGTGCAGGATGCTGCAGGCTGAGAGTAGGGAAGCCTGAGCAGAGTAATAGCAGAAACATGGCAAGCAAGGGTGACAGAGCAAGGAACAGGGAGACCGAGCAAGAAACATAACCAGACAAGACATACATGGTACAGGACACAACTAAGGACAAAGAACAAGGCAAGGAACACAAGGGATGGAGTGAGGAGCCAGGATCCTTAGATGCTTCTCCTTTAAGCAAGGATAGGATATCTTAAACTGGGACGTGGGAGAGAGGAACCAAAATCCTCAGATGATGCAGGGAAAAGAGGACAAAGATACATAAAAGACTGACACACATAAATACAGGACTAGCCTAGGACTATATGATAGCAATTGGAGATTCAGTCACATCTTATGGCCATAGTATGCTTAGCCCCACCACTACACTCCAATATTTGGTGGGTCCTAGTGCTAAACCCTGCCTACTGAATCACTAATAAGCTGAAATTATGCAGTAACTCTAAACACATATCAGAGAGACATACCTTTAGACTGAGACACACATAATGGGTGGGGCACACCTTATAAAGGGAACAGAAGCTGAAGCTAAGGGAAGGACAGAGCATAAGAAAATCCAGGAATGGATTATAGAAAAGGGGGAACTGTAGCAAGACAGGGAAAACCAGAGATATGCAGTTCCGCAGCCTGGATGGGGCGTGACCTCAGTGTTGATTTTGTGCTTAAATTGTGTAATTATGGTAATCTGGTTAGGAATTATTTTAGCCATCAACATCTAGGAGTATCAACTGGGAATAGCCAAACAGACAATGATTAAGTAAAGATTGTTTGATGATGGTGCCTTTTCAAGATTTTTTTTTTAATGGTATGCGATTTCTCATTGTGTCTTTATTAACACTTGCTCCTGTAACAAATAACCAGCTATGCCTTCCCATCATTATAAGCCAGGTTACTGGGAACGATATGCAAATGTTACATCGGTAAACATTTTTTTATCAGTTTTTACTAAGGTAAAAAAATCTGCTAGAGCATAGAATCTGCTGCTGTACACAGTCATATAGGCTAGTATTGGCAAAATCCTGGTTTGTCTGTCTGTTCCAATAAGCAGTCTGTTTACCAGATCCCATAAAAAAGGGACTGAGGTTGTTCGTCTAGTGGATTGGGGTAAGATAACAGAATTAAAACAAATACACTTATAGTCAGCTGCCTGAAAATAATATAATGCAAAAACTAGTAAATTCCTGCACATTATGTTTGATAACTTATTTTTAATCTTATACTGGTAATAAAATAATTGACTGAGGGTACATCACAGGAGGTGGGTATAGGCTATGTCAATGTGAAAGCACAAGCCTCAGTATATATTTCTCGTTTTACTTTTGCTTTTTCTTTTTACTAGTCAAATTAAAATGAATACCTTAACAAATGGCATGACCATCAATCACTACATGGCTAATTTTGAAGCGTAACACCTGCCTCAGCATTACACAACTGGAGAGTTATCAGGCCAAACAATATTAAATTACATTAGATTGCACTACATTAGAATTCCCCCATATGCATTTTGTGTTAGTTATTTCCCCAACTGTTGAGCTTCCTGGCGGTCGATTCTTTTTACATGATTAGCGGTACTCTACCTACTGACAAAGAAGTATTTGAAGTGTGTGAACAGTTATGTTTTGGAAAGGGTTTTTGTTCACCTGTATAAAGCCAATTCAGACTCATCTGTTGCTTAATGTCTTGGGACATATAATTTAGTTCTATAGAATATGGCCTAAATCCAGACCCTCCTGGGACCTCTGAGCCCCCTGCAGGCTGATCACAGCTGCTGCTGCAATCAGTGATGCTGCAATCAGTGATGCAAGGCATTGGAGTCTTGCTTACTGATCAGTAGCACTGGGGATTAAACTGAAAAAAAGTAAGAATAGTAAGAAAAAAATATATAACTATAGACTCCAGTGATGTCACCATGTCATCATAAGGTGTCAAAATATAGGTCCAACAGAGATCCCTGCAGAAGGTATCTCCCGTCAAAGTGGAAAAAAAAGTAAAAATAAACAAATGGAAAAATAGGTGGCTAAACATCCCTTGTGGCCCCTCCCACTAGAAATATACATGGAAAATAATACCTTCCTTTCCCCAGCCCAAAGTTCGAAATCAAGGGAGCACATAAATTTAAAAACTGTTCTCATATAATTAAAATACTTTTGCATGTGGTGTATGATTCTACTAATAGTTTAGTATCTTTGATTTGGAGCACATAGTCTGGTTTGGTATGTGTTGGTTGTCTCAGTCCACCAGAACATTGATCTCTAATCTTACTGACTCATTTTTTTTGCATATGTCACACTTAAATGTTTCAGATCATCAAACTAATTTTAATATTAGACAAAGGTAACTAAAGTAAACGCAAAATGCAGTTTTACATCATTTCATATAACAAGAATAAGAAGAAAAGTAATCCAACTCTACCTGACAATATGTGAAAAAGTAATTGCCACTTTACTAAATCACCCAATTAACCAAATTTAATTAATTGGGTTCCATTTTCACTAAACCCACCCAGGCACGATTACTGTCGGTGCTGTTTAATCTAAAGATAAATGAAATAAAAACGGTCTTGCAAAATTGAGTAGGCTGAAAGGCACAATCTAAAGAAGGTCAAGAACAGATGAGAAAGAAAGTCATTGACATCTGTCTGGAAAAGGGATGCAAAGCCATTTCTAAGACTCTGGGAATCCAGCAATCCTTGGTGACAAACTTCATCTACAAATGAAAGAAAACATGAAACCGTTGTGAACCTTCTCAGGAGTGGCCAGCCTACCAAAGGCACTGACAACTCAACCAGGAGGTTACAAAATGACCCAGACTAAAGAACTGCAAATCTTAAATCTTAAAGAACTGCAGATCTTACTTGCCTCAGTTAAGGTCAGTGTTTACGATTCCACAAAAGAAAGACTGTGAAAATGGCATCATTGGGAGAGTTGCAAAGCTTTTGCTGGTCAAAAAGAACACAAAGGCTCATCTTGCATTTGGCAAAAAAAAAGTTTTGGTGACCCCCCAAGACTTTTGGGATAATCTGTGGACTGATCAAAAGTGGATTTTTTTTTTTTGGAAGACATGGGTCCCGATATATCTGGCATAAAGCTAATACAGCATTCCACAATTGTACCAACAGTCAAACAAGGTGGAAGTAGTGTGATGGTCTGGGTGGATTTGCTGCTTCAGGACCTGGGCAACTTGCCAAAATTGATGGAACAGTGAATTATGCTCTCTTCCAGAAACTCCTGAAAAGAATGACCTGCCATCAGTTCCTGACCTAAAGCGCAAGCGTTAGTTGGGTTATGCAGCAGGACAATGATCTGAAGCACACAAGCATATCTACCACTGAATAGCTCAAGAAACACAATGAAAGTTTGGTAGCGGCCTAGTCAAAGTCCTGATTAGAATCTGATTGAGATGCTTAAAAAGGCAGTTTATACTCAAATAGTTTTAATTCAGCCACATTGGAGGGTTTTTATCAGGTTTAAGGGAGAATTTATTTCACATGGGTGATGTAGGTTTTGAGTAACTTTTTACCTTCAACAAATAATCATTTAAACTTTAAAGGTTTAACTCTGGTTATGTTTGACTTATATTAAACTAAATTACATGATCTGTAACATTTAAATATGGCAAATAAGTAGAAATAGAAGCAATCGGGAAGGGGCAAATAGGGAAGAAATGTTGCATTCCCTCAAAGTACTTTTTTTTAGGACATGTCTCAAAATTAAGCCGACACCCTACCCACCTATCCTACAGCTGCACCATTATACCCCGGTGTGTGGTGTGCCCTGATAAATACAGTATTTTTTTTTTTTTTACGTGTGAACATGTGACTTGTATGTTAATGAGGAACAAAAAGCTGATAATCGTATGTGTTGCTGCGCATTAAATGCTGGCTAGTAGTTTCTAGTACATGGTTTTGAGGTGTCCTCTTTTGCCGTACAGTCGCTCTGTCATTAGAAAATTGTGGTGGTACAGACAAAATGTTGGAACACTTACCTCATAATGTCTTTCTGTTTCTCGCCTCAGGGATTGATAAGGAAAATGTGGATCTCTCTCCCACCACTGGACACTCAAACAGCGGTAGGACGCGTCACGGTTCTGCAAGCCAAGTGCAAAAGCAGAGAAGTGCTGGCAGCTTCAAACGTCACAGCATTAAAAAGATTGTGTGATATATATTTTTTAACTTCTCCTTTTTATTTATTTTACAGTTCCTTTTCTAAAACTGACTTAACCTAAGCTGGTGGCTCTCCAGGAGCCCCACGCACATTATGATGCTGCACTTAATTTTTTTTTAACGTTCCCATGCAGTCAGCCATGTTGCCAGAAGATCAACGCTTTGAAAGCATTGCTTGAACTCAACACCATTTGGTTCCTTTACCTTTTTTCCTTCCTTCCTCCCTCCCTCCATCCCTCCCTCCCGCTATACGGTCATCCTGTATGAAGGATCTGTGGTCAAAAGCATTTTGTCAGTGAATTTCCAAATGAACGGTTTTGATAAAGGTGGCCCTGCCTTTACTGCATTATCTGAACATAAGTGACATTTACAGGAAAAAACTCCTTTTTTGCCTTTGTGTTACATTTTTGTTTTTTAATATATATTTATATATTACTGTTTTTGGGGGGAGTTTGTTATTTTTTGTATACTGTTTTGCATTTAAACACGTTAGTGCTAATTCTTTCTAGATGGCTTTAGTGAAAGGAGAATGAATCAATCCCTCATCAAGAAAAATCCCCTTAAACTTTTAGCTGTGGATTTTTTTTACTTATTTGCTTAAAGGCCCATTTTCAGAATAAAGGTCTTGTTTTCGCAACGGTACATGAATAAGCACACACACGGATGGGGCCGCAATACCAATTAGGTTTCTGGGTTACTTGAAATAAATTGAACTTTCTAGGGAATAAACATCAACAGTTTCTTTTAAACCTGTACAACCTTTGGAACATTTCTTCCATCTTAAATATACTGTTCTTATGAGATGCTATCAAAATAAAAAAAACCCTGTGCGCCTTTGACTGCTAAAAAAAAAAATTACAAGCGTTTACTTCAATGAACCCAAGCTGTTTTTTCTTAAGTGTTCTATATAAGTGGCCAGCGCAGCACTGACACAGTTAAATGTGGTGTTCACTAAAAACAGGTCCTGCTTAATGTTAAGAACGCACCCAAAGTTTGCATTGCTTATAAATTAAGTTTATACAAAGATCAGATTGTTTCACAATAACACACTGTTACGTATTTTGGACCCAGACTTCTAATTGGGTGTAAATACACACTTGTGTAGAGTGTGTGTATTTTGGTAAAAGTAAATTGGGCATGATTTTGTGCTATATAACAAATATGATTAGTTGATGGAACACCATGTGTGGGGATTTATCACATATATTACTAATGTTGGTCAGTTATGGTTTGATAAAAATTGGGTCCCTTAAAGTCTACCAGTTGGATCACGTAAAATGTTCTCTTTCCTAAGGAAGTTAAATTGGGCCACAGTTGAATTTAATACTGCCACAATGTTTTGTTTTCTTTAAGCCTCACATTTCTGGTCAAATCGTGACAATTTAAAAGGGAAGTGATGTTTAAGGTGTTTCTAGAGATGGTGATCACAATATAAAGTCAAGAGAAAGACATTAGATGAAGAAATGTTCTATCCTCATTTGTCTTCATACTAACACCGTGTGCAGTGCTGCAATGGGGGATGACATAATCGCGGAATCTTATGAGGTTGTCTTGCATTCTGCCATTAAAAAGTTTAGCAAAGTATCACTGAGCAAATCTTCATAGATACTCTTCTGGATCATAGTTTCTAATCTCGGAGGAAAAATAAAAATCCTTTTTTGACAAATGTGAGCAAAAAGGGAATGTCCTCTAGGTGCTCGTCATTAGGGCTAAATGTATTTAATTGCTGAAGTATATATAATTTAATTACTAGGATACTGTTATAAAACAGATCTTGTATTAAAAACATCAAGGATGGCTTTAAAGTTTAAAAAATGTAAAAAAAAATAAATATATATAATATATATTCAAATTAAACAAAGACGCATAATAGGTAATACAACTATATAGTGATTTTTAAGTGTATTTCAGTAAATCAAATTCCACAGCTAAACAAATATCAGAATGGTACAAGTGTTGGGATTTAATTATTATAGCACATAATCAGCATTTAATCACAGAAAATAATCCTTGATAACTCACAGATGTAAATAAATGTCTTATTTTATTGTTTTATGGCATTGTGATTTTTTTTGTTTTGTTTACAGTCCTGGAAAAACTATGGACCGAAACCTATTATGCAAATAGTCTGCCAAAACCCAGTGTGCTTTTTTTTTCTTAATTTTGCAGTAGGAATCCACAGAACTTTGTGTCTTCTTGTGAATGGCATGTGCCCGTCACATTATTAACTCAGAATTATTATTAAATTGATAAATGTAAAAACAAAGAAAACAAAACACACTCGCCAATTTCAAGTGCACATCAGAGAATATATATATGTATACATAAATATATAAACACAATTGGGTTTCCTCGTCTTTCTGCCGCATTGTATTTAAAAAAAATCTGTTTATCATGCAGGTATGTACTTAATTCCTCTGCAGTGGTACTATATTTGTGATACCTCTTAGTGGAGATGTTTCACCTGATCTTTCTCTGGATGGGACAGACAATATTTTCTTGCATTACATGTACCTAGAATTATTTTACCCCTTCACGAGAAAGCCCACACATATACAGGCTCAAAACGCATTGGCATTAACGTGTTTAAGGAAAACCCGTTGTCCTTAAGGGGTTAAATATTTAGATCTAAACAAAGTACATAAAAAGCAGAAGTCAGCCATATGTTTTAGAAGCCATAGATTTCATCAACATATCTATCTACACAGAAGAGGATATTCACCTTTAATGTGTTGCTATATGCCTAACTGCCAGTTGGCCTACAAATAGTGTTTCTCTCTTAGAATAGGACTAACGTGGTTTTAAATATCCTGAGGCCAGGTACAGGGCAATACTTAATGGCTGCGCTCGAGGCTCTTGGGTAGTTCCAAAATCATGTATTGAGCCAAGTCATGTCCACTTTTACTAACTGGTTGATTTTGTAAGCATGCATGTAAACAATATTGTTTTAACTATCTTGAAATGACAAGTACCCTCTTAAAGTTTCATAAGGTGTTTTGTATGTGTGTATATATATATATATATATATATATATATATATATAGTATTTGCCAGAATCTGCAGGTAGTCTACTTTTTAACCTTAAGTATCCACTACAATAAAATGATTACTCGCCTTTGTAAAAAGTTGCTACTAGCACTGCTTACATCATCATCTTTCCACTGTCCTCCCATCTAAGTGTCATCCTACAAGCCCTTTTGAAAACGAATGTGAAACATGTCCTTTTATTCTTACATCTGATGTTTTCAGGAAGATCAAATGGGTTTTGTGATACTACATGTAGTGACGCATGACAGTAATAAATAATGAATGCATTATATTGTTAATTGTATTTATTAATTCATTATTGCCATAAGATCACTAGAGGGGCATTAAATTGAATGTGTGTATGACTCTGATGTATTGTTTGAAAAGTAGTCAATTACCATAGCAACTAATACAATTTTACTGTTACTTGGACCATTCCTTTGGTTGCCGCTGTATTTTGTGTCACGTGATAATATATTGTAAAGATGGGGATACCGTTTGGTAATATAAGATCTAGTCACACTCTAATCTTTCAAGAATGTTGTCGTTCCTACCAGAAAAAATATCATGATTTATCAAAATTCCAATCGTGTTCAAAGGTGTATATGTATGAGGAGAAATATATATATATTTGTCCCCATTTTAGTGGTGCTTCTTCATACGTGCCCAGTGATTAAGGCCTTTGCCCTTGCAGCAAATAAACCAAACCCGTTTGGCTCTGATGTGCATTCTGAAATACTCCAGCTAACAATAAATGATGGGTATCCGCTGTATCTTTTGACACTTATGTGTATAAGACTATTGTGCTCAAATTTATGTTGAACTTATTATTTTACCCAATGTTATGCAACAGACTTTACCACAAAAAGTCACTTTTAAGTGTTAGCCACATTATTTTTTCTCAATGCAGTACATTCATCTGTAAATATTTTTGTGTAAAATTTGACAGAAAAGTATATTTACTACACTGTAAATACATGTGACAATATATTGTATTATTTTGCTTTTTTGTAAAGCAGTTAGTTGCTGTACATGTATAACATACAAATTTTGATTATGATAGTGTTAGTAATTGTTAACTCTTTTCCTCCCTGCTGTTGCGTATGTCATTAAAACAAGAAAAAAAAAACCTGATGCTGTGTTACTACAAACTCGCACTGTGTATATGTTATTATTTCCTTTTAGGCCATACAATTTAAACCATTCCTTTACTCACTACCCTGTTAAATATTGTAAGCAAGTGTATGCCAGCAGTAGTCAAACTGCCACAAATAGCCAAACTGGTATCTAGATACAATTAGCAGACATGCTTTATCATAACACCCCAATCTCTGTATGTATATCCCTTTTTTGAAGTAAAATGTAAATTCAATCTGCAGTAATGCTTGTGTTTGAATTCTTTTATAAGCATGTGTGATACATGTGAAAATGTGCATGCGAGAGAGGTTCCACATACCCAGTTTACACTATTTCACATCACACTACAGCAACCAAATCCTCTAAATCTAAGTGAGTCAAGAGTCGTATCATTAATTAGACACTTCAGCAGCTGACCTGTGATGCTGGGCTATGTGATATGATGTCATATCCCTGTTCTTCTGGTCATAGGGTGAAGAAGAGGCAGTGCAGAATGTAGATAAGTAGGGTTAAATAACTACTGTCTGAGAATTATACTATTAGGTCCAGGTCACCAGCCAAGGTCCTATATGACTGAAGGGACAGGGTCTTGTGCTAAATAAGGAGAGATACATAAAACAGGTCCACATTTCCACTTAAATGAAGAATGTTTAGTAATCACTTTCCAGTTTGCTTGGTGTTTGGGTCACCCAGGGCTGCCAGGTTTTAAGTTGGATAGTGATGTTATCAAGTCATTGTCCAAAAAGGAAAGGTCTAACATGTCTAAATGGAATTATCAACACCACTCAAGAAAAGACAATACAATAAACTAGCATCAAGAGGGCTTGATTTACCAAATAGCTGTGAAGAATTTAGTTTATTATGAAGTACTAACCTGACTCTTGCCAGAATCTACTGTTTGGTAAATGCCATTTGATTCTGTGCTCTCTAACATAAGTAAAAGATATAATGATATAGGCTCTTCTCCCATTATGTCCAGACCCTTGTCTTAGTTATTGCTTCTAACCACAGGGTTCTTCAGACGTATATAAAGAATTAGAAGTATCAACAATAGGTGACCTTGAACGTGCGTTTCACAATAAAATAATGTGTAATAAATGTAATAACTAATTATTTAGCAAGCGTATTTATTGAATGCATCAAAATTTGCCCCTACCTCAGGCTATATTCAAATTGAGCAGATAATGGCGGCAAAATACCCCTCTCATCCCATATTCTCTCAAAATGGTCTTCTGTATCATTTACTTATTGTGGGGCATACATTCAATCATAATATAATTAGTAGAATTCAGTACAGGTCAAGATAACTTAATAGGAGTAGATGTGATCTATTTAGACTTTGCTAAAGCATTTGGTATGGTTCCACACAAAAGTTTACTGTAGAAATTGTCAGAAATGGGCTAAGGAGGCAAATGTATGTATTTGGATTGGAAATTGGCTAAAAGAATGCAAAGAGTTGTCGTAAATGGGAGACTAGACCAATGTATTAAGTGAAGTAGCTCAGTGGTCTGTCCTGGGTCCACCTCTTTAATGTGTTTATTAATGATCTCCCCTACAGCATTGAGAGTTATGTCTCGGTGTTTGCTGGTGACACATAATTAGGTAGGATAATACAGTTCAACCTTGATACTTATTCTCCGCAGAGAGTGGTGGAACTGGGCAGACAAGCGGTAAATGATGTTTAATAAAGACATATAAAGTTTTGGATTATGGAAAATATAATAATTCAACATATACTTTAAAATGGTACCTCACTCGGGAAAACGACTAACGAGAAGTATTTAGGAATTATTGCAGACAACAGACAAAGCAACAGAGTGCAAAGCCAATCAGCAGCTACAAAGGCTAATAGGATATTGGCATGTATAAAATGGGGTATTGTTTCACGGGAGGGGGATATCATTCTGCCTCTTAACAAGTCAAAGTTAAGACCTCAACTTGGATATGCTGTGCAATTTTGATCCTTGAAAAAGGACATTATGGAGCTTGAAAAAGTGCAAAAGATAAGGGGATTGAAAAAATCTTAGTTATGAAGGAGAGGCTAAAAGAAGTTGCATCATATACACTAGAAAAACTGCTTCTTACACCGTATAGGTGAAGGAAAATATAAAGAGCTCTCCAGTGACCTATTAATAAACAATGTACAAAAAATAAGGTCAATAAACAAATGGAACTCACTGCCAAGAGAGGCAGTGCTATCAAATACAATGGATACCTTCAAAAAAGATCTGGATGGTTTTTTTTTTAATTTATTTATAAAAAAGACATTTTAGAAAAGACATTTTATAACTTGATCCAAAGAGGAATAGAAAATCACTTAATTTGTGGGAGGGGTTGCCTTTCTTTGGATCAAAAGCAGGAAGCATAGGTAAAAGAGTTGAATTTGATGGACATGTCTTTTTTCAACCTTAATTGCTATGTTATTAGGTAAGGCTTCTGAGTCGGCTTCGGCTGGGTAAAGCTGCAGCCACTGTAGCCCCTTTTGTAAAATTAAAGTGAAAAAAACAGTGCAAAACAATGGTATTGGTGGACTTCAGTGCTGCCTTAGACTTTCTTTGTTATTTTGCCCCTTCGTAGTCCGTAATCCAAATATAACAAAGGTTCGCACAGTAGCGTATCTATAGGGGACGAGCAGTAAGGCTGTCTGGCGTACAAAGGCAGCTGTGAGAATGTGATCTCTAGGGCTGCAACTAACGATTATTTTAATAATCGATTAGTTGGCCGATTATTTTTTCGATTAATCGGATAAAAAATGCAATTTTTTTCAATTTAAAATAATGTAATAAAAAACGTACAATTTACACTTTCATCTCTTTATCACAATGGCATTTCTCTATTCACCTTCTTATTTTACTGACATAATAATAAAAGCTACAAGAACCCAAACACAGTGTTTCTCAAACTAGGTTTTAATACAAAGTTATTAGTAAATATTAATTCATATGTTAACTATTTTTCATATTTAATAAAAACTATGAGAAAAAAGCCTTGTTTAATTTTTTTTATTTACCAAACTGCCCCCGGTTATGCACATCTGACCCCCTGCTTGCCACTCTG
>VKOC01021314.1:0-26385 GCA_009364415.1 Spea multiplicata | reverse complement strand
AACATAATAAAAAAGGCAAACCAATGAAGAATTGAAGAAAAAAAATATCTATTCAAATATTTGCTGTCCTAGTAATAGTATAAATGACTCAGACAGAATATATTGTGGGACAGAGAAAGATGATCTTTGCAGCGAATAGACAGGTTTGTTGAGAAAACATTAAATTGAAATGATTTGCTCTAAAGACTTTCTGTGCTCTGTAGGGTCTGATTTTAAAGTCAAAGCATAAAGAAGTTACTAGATCGCTCTAACTACGTCGACTTTCCATTGAACGGTATAACATGCAGTAATAAAATCCAGCGTGCCGTAATTTTATTCACCTTCCTATTCCACTTTATCTTTAATACTATGAACAGTAGAAACGCAGACACTATGTTACTAACTGTATATGATCTAGTACATACACAGTGCTAAATGTGGAGCTGTCACCATGGAAACCATGTTTTGCTTACTTAAGCACCATAAATATGGCAATAGTTTTGTGTCAAAAGGTTTTTCTCAAATTATAGTGATTCCAACATGCTAAATTACAATAGTTTTAAAGCTATTTGAATTTGAGGAGTCTATAAATCACAGATGTTCTACAGCTAAGTACTCAATCTGGATTATCCAGAAACAGTCAGAACAGGTATGCGTGTTTGGGGGAATGAATGATTATCTGTTAATAAGTGAATCTGTGAATGAGTATCTGTGAATGAGAATGTTTGCACATGTTGCAGGAGCGGGCGGAATTGTACACATATGTTGCGGGAGCGGAACAACATTTTAAACATACACCAACACAGTTTTATGACTCCTAGGCAATGTCAGTAACAATCATTAACAAATATTTCCCAACCAACTGTAATGTTAGATTTAACACATATGTGGCTATAAGATTGTATTATTTTATTTACCGTATTTGCTCGATTATAAGACTTTTTTTTCCCCTTTAGGATAGTCTTATATTCAGGCTAGATTATTTTTTCCCCTAAATTAATATTCAAATTTCGTGGGGTCATCTTATAATCAGGGTCATCTTATAATTCAGCAAATATGGTATATATATGGTATATATATGGTGTATATAAATAACTATAGATGGATTGCTGAAGTAAAAATGGAGCGTCACAACAAATAACTGGAAAAATAAACACAGTATTTTCCTCTGCATTCGTTGTTCAAGGGGCTGTGACTTGTTACAAACGATAAGTGACTGCAAAATGTGATTCACAAAAAAAAACCTTGTGAGTGACACGATACGTAAACACAAAAGGGAAATCACAGTATAGTCCAACAAAATCTCACAACACCATGAGTCCAGTAAATTGTCCAAAAACCTTGAACTGCGACAGCGGAAAAACGCTCCATCACTGCTGGACTCCCACGAGGAAGACGACAGAGAAGAGGCAGCCCTCAATACTGGTGCAGAAGTCCTAGCCTTCCAAGAAGTGTTACAGGAGGATGCTCCGTTAACGTACTGCTCCTTCAGACAGCTCTGGCAATACGAAGTCCGGGCACTTGAACGAGGCAGAGAGAAGCACAACTGCAGCTCTGTAACAGTAATCCTGAGAAGGAAAGACTTGTACCCAATTCAGATGGAGGAGGATAACCTTGGAACAGACATAGACACTCCCTGTATTTTTACATCTATAACACCAGTCTACAAGCAAAGAGTCAAGATTTTTAGAGATTCACCAGCCTTTTCCTTTGCTCCTCCTCCATCATCACTCTTTTACCAGTCATGCCGAACTTATAATAGTAAACATAAATGTTTCTCCTAACACCTCAAAGCTTTAGAATGCACTTTAATGTGACGCCACCTCTAAGTATGTGGTGCCCTTTACCTAGGTAGATGTAGCATGTGCCAAACCCAGGGCTCACACTGATGTTAAGCATTAGAGTCTGGACTTCCTTATATGCATTCATTTCAGAATAAAATACAAGTAAACATACACTAACGAAGCATTATACATACATATGTGTGCAATATATGGATTTTTATATCCCAGTGCTCTATTCATACTCTAAAGCCCTTGAAGATTACATTGTAGCAGAGTGTTATTTCTTCAGTGTTGTCCCATGAAAATAGATAATAAAATATTTACAAATATGTGAGGGGGGTACTCACTTTTGTGAGATACTGTATGTTGGGATTTTACTAACTGAGAGACATGCCAGCAACCTTATACTTTACCATGTATTTCCTAGAAATATTGTCTGCCATCACGGTGGAGGAAAACAAATGTGGCATTAGTTGGCATATGCTTAAATATCACTCCCCGCTAGCCAGTATTTTTAACATTAAAAGTGTTCAATGTTAACTCTGTGGAAGCCACACCTGCGACCAAGCAGCACAACAGTACACCAAAAGACATAAATAAAGGGAAATTAGACTGAAGCTTACAATCATGGCACAACAAGGAAACTACAGGATGGGCAGTTCCTCACACACACACACATAAGGAAAATAAGCTAACTCTTATAATTTGTTGCACTGTATTCTAAGAGCTATAAAATAATAATAATAATAAAAATGATTTTCTTTATTGTAGCAGTGCATATAAAACTTTCATGTATTTTGCTTTTTATTGTAAACCAAGTTTATAATTCAACTGTTTTGTAGTTGCTGCTTTTATTCCTGCGTGTGATTTTTTTTTTCCTTTTCCTTTCCTTCATTTTGAATTAAATCAATAAAACAATTGTAGCAGATTCCAACTTCTCTTGCAGTAATACCCACAGCTACCAGCAGATGGAGGTCTTTTACTAGGAAAAAAAGAGTGCATTATAGACAGTTTATATTTGTAATAGATTATGGCTTTTTTGTCTTTATTTTAGAAAATAATTATTCTACATAGTCTATTTACAGAATGTTTGTGACTATACTTTTAAAACAGTTGTCATACGTTTGGTCTCCCACCTGCTACCGACCAGAGCTCTATTGCATCTCCCTCCACTGGAAACTATAGACCTGAACAGTTTGCAAGGTTACTAAGCCCATACTCACGCTATCATTAACTTACATAATTGAACTTACTGGATATGAAGCAGCCACACTAACGCTTGTTGTGTTATATACTACTTGTTATCTCCTGTTTACCCATTGTATAGCGCTGCGGAATATGATGGTGCTATATAAAATAAATATGTATAGTGCAATACGGCTAGAAAAGTGTTAATAGCACCATGTAAATCTTCAAATATGTGCCTGGTTCCTTTCCACACCAGAGAAACACTGTAAGGAAAGGAACCTGGCACAAATGTGAGCATTTCCACTGGGACTTACCCTTTACCTTGTGTTCTGGGAGAGATCATCCGATTTTCATTGCTTCTTTACTTCAGTGTCAATGTCTGGACTTTGGTGGAAGAACACAGTAAACAAACTTACGTGGATCAAATGAGCAGTGTTGTGGTCTAGTCAGAGTGAGCGGCTACTGCATACAAAGTTCACTGAAAGGCCATATCTGAAAGCCTCAGGAGCTGTACCGATCCTGAATGAGTAAGGAGAAAAAAAGCTTTGAGTCTTAACCACAACCTTGAACACGATGGTGAAAACTGTACAAAACTGGTAACGAGTCAATTGCAAGCCATCGCTATGAATCAACCACACACCGGAAAAATATGGCTTAATCCTAAAGTTAGACTGAGCCAAATGTACCAGGCACAGATAGCCTCCGACCTTCCTAATTGGAACCTTAGACCCAAAACTCTTTTGATCAGTCTTAGATCTCCTAATAATAATAATAATGATAATAATAAGAAGAACCACCTCATTATGCTTCCAGATAACAACAGGCTCCTTCAAACCTCCTACCTTACAGTTACTTGGAGAAACTAATTCCCCAATGCAAAGGGCCCCAAAGAACGCTAAAGAAAACACAACTTCAAACAAGACAACCTCAAATTGTGACTGGTCTACCACAGCAACCTGATAGCAAATACGCTGTAACAAACTAGATGACACTGGGTGGAGGTTAGTAGGCCTGCGGCCCTTTTTCCAACCTCTTATTTTTGTGAACGACAAAATCACTAGTAACATCTTCCCAGCCCACTAGGCGAAACCAGTATAAGAGCACCACCAGATTGCGTTCTGCTGTGGCCCCAGACACTCCTGCGCTTATCCTTAGATTCATGAATATCCGCTTCAGACTCGGCTATTTGAAGCCAGTACCTCCATATCTTAGCATATGCTTATGTTGAATGTTTCGACAATGCACGCTGAAGCAACTTTAAGAGGCTGGAAAAGCGATGTTCCATAAATACTAAGGACAAGGCAGACTGGTCTCTGCCGCATCCGGAGCAGCATCCCTGAATCTCTCAAACTGAAAACGAGATAATGCATCCACAGTTACATTCTGAACACCTGGGACATGATGTGCTCAAACCCAAATGTTATGCTGCAGACATCGAAGCACCAGATGACGCAACAGGGCCAATACAGGATGCCATATTCCAACAAATCAAATCAAGCCATTCTTGTGGCCACCTCTAAGCGCACCACTCCCCCTTAAAATATGCCCCCATCCCAACCATGCCTGAGGCATCAGTGAATAGTTCTAACTCTGAATTGGAACATTCTCCCTTCTGCCAACAAGTATGACCAATGGCATAACTCTGCAGGCAAATGTCAAGTGAACCAAGAGATCTTGCAATATTTTGAAGGTACCCTTACAAGAACCATATATCCTATTCAGCAAAAGCTTAAACTCCCAAATTTTCACTCTTTCGGTAGACAAATGACCATATCATTCGTATCTATTTCAATTCCTAGAAAGGATATTATCATTCCTGCTCCATCTGCACCTTCTTTTGCCCCAAACACCTAGACTGCGCTCTGATCAACTGGTGAATGATAATATCCTTTCTAGGAATTGAAATAGATACGAATGATATGGTCATTTGTCTACCGAAAGAGTGAAAATTTGGGAGTTTAAGCTTTTGCTGGATAGGATATATGGTTCTTGTAAGGGTACCTTCAAAATATTGCAAGATCTCTTCGGTCACTTGACATTTGGAACACACACAGACCCAGACAGACACCCATTCAAACACACACTAACATACACCCAGAGATCTTCCCAGTACAATATGAAAATACAATAATATATATAGTATAGTGCAATAATAATATATATATAGTGCAATATGTCTATAAGTAGTACTGTAGTTTGTCAATTATACAAGATGAAACCCAAAATCTGAATATTAACTTATGAAAAAAAGAAAAAGCTGAATATAGCGCCTTATAGGAAAAAAGTTTTACCAGTAAATGTTAATTCATGTAAACTATGTGAACAATTGTTTGTTAATAAAAGCTATGATTGAGAAACATATTTTGTTTTTATTTCCTTTTTTTTCAACCTGGCCCCCCAGTTATGCACATCTGCCCCCAGGCTTACCACTCTGCCCCAGAAATGCCACTGTGCCCCATGATACACCTTTTAACCCTCTATATGCCATTGTGCCCCATGATATGCCTTTTGACCCCCTATGTGTCACTCTGCCTCCAGAATTGCCTTATACCCCTATATGCCACTCTGGCATTTAGGGGGTTAAAAGGCATATTATGGGGCAGAGTGGCATATAGGGAGGTATAAGGCATTTCAGGAGACAGAGTGGCCTATAGAGGGTTAAAAGGCATTTCTGGAGCCAGAGTGGCATTAAGGGGCTTAAAAGGCATTTCACAGAGCAGTCTGCCTCCAGAAATGCCTTATGCCCCCCATTTAACACTCCCCCTCCCCCTCCCTCCTCCAAACTTACCGGTGCTTCTGAGTCCCCGGTGCTTAGTCCGGGCAGTGTGTAGAGCTCTACGCGATTCGCGTAGACAAGTTCCGCTTGAGCATAACACAGGAGGATCCAGGTCCCCTGCATCACTGCGGGGGATCTGGATCTTAGTCTCATAATTAGACCTAGTTGAGGTCTGATTATAAGACAACCCCGATTATAAGACGAGGAGTATTTTTCAGAACATTTGCTCTAGAAAAAACCTCGTCTTATAATCGAACAAATATGGTATTATTTTGTAGCTCTTAAAATACAATGCAACAAATTATAAGAGTTAGCTTATTTTCCTTTCTTATTTTAAACCAGTAATGCAAAAGTCAAAACCTTGTGGGTGTGTGTGTGAGGAACTGCCCATCCTGTAGTTTCCTTGTTGTGCCATGATTGTAAGCTTCAGTCTAATTTCCCTTTATTTATGTCTTTTGGTGTACTGTTGTGCTGCTTTGTCGCAGGTGTGGCTTCCACAGAGTTAACATTGAACACTTTTAATGTTAAAAATACTGGCTAGCGGGGAGTGATATTTAAGCATATGCCAACTAATGCCACATTTGTTTTCCTCCACCGTGATGGCAGACAATATTTCTAGGAAATACATGGTAAAGTATAAGGTTGCTGGCATGTCTCTCAGTTAGTAAAATCCCAACATACAGTATCTCACAAAAGTGAGTACCCCCCTCACATTTTTATAAATATTTTATTATCTATTTTCATGGGACAACACTGAAGAAATGGCACTCTGCTACAATGTAATCTTCCAGGGCTTTAGAGTATGAATAGAGCACTGGGATATAAAAATCCATATATTGCACACATATGTATGTATAATGCTTCGTTAGTGTATATTTACTTGTATTTTATTCTGAAATGAATGCATATAAGAAAGGCCAGACTCTAATGCTTGACATCGGTCTTGGCACATGCTACATCTACCCAGGTAAAGGGCACCGCATACTAAGTGGTGGCGTCACATTAAAGCGCATTCTAAAGCTTTGAGGTGTTAGGAGAAACATTTATGTTTACTATTATAAGTTCGGCATGACTGGTAAAAGAGTGATGATTGGGATGGCACCCAATTCAGAAATGGCCGGTGAATCTCTAAAAATCTTGACTCTCTGCTTGTAGACTGGTGTTATAGATGTAAAAATACAGGGAGTGTCTATGTCTGTTCCAAGGTTATCCTCCTCCATCTGAATTGGGTACAAGTCTTTCCTTCTCAGGATTACTGTTACAGAGCTGCAGTTGTGCTTCTCTCTGCCTCGTTCAAGTGCCCGGACTTCGTATTGCCAGAGCTGTCTGAAGGAGCAGTACGTTAACGGAGCATCCTCCTGTAACACTTCTTGGAAGGCTAGGACTTCTGCACCAGTATTGAGGGCTGCCTCTTCTCTGTTGTCTTCCTCGTGGGAGTCCAGCAGTGATGGAGCGTTTTTCCGCTGTCGCAGTTCAAGGTTTTTGGACAATTTACTGGACTTATGGTGTTTTGAGATTTTGTTTGACTGTACTGTGATTTCCCTTTTGTGTTTACGTATCGTGTCACTCACAAGGTTTTTTTTGTGAATCACATTTTGCAGTCACTTATCATTTGTAACAAGTCACATGTTTCAAAGCAGTGCTTTATTATGTTATAATTACAATTTTAGCCCCTTGAACAGCAAATGCAGAGGAAAATACTGTGTTTATTTAACGGAAACCTTTTTCCAGTTATTTGTTGTGACGCTCCATTTGTACTTCACTATAGTTATTTATATACACCATTGCTAATTTGCACTATTTTAAATTATTTGCTTTATTTTCACTTTTTCCTTTGTGTCCATACATTGAGCTGCTGTTTATCTTCCTGTGTGTACATGTATGTGTGTATATATATAGATTTACATATATGTATATATTTATACATATATATATACCATATTTGCTCAATTATAAGATGACCCTGATTATAAGATGACCCCACAAAATTTTAATATTAATTTAGGAAAAATATAATTTAGCCTGAATATGAGACTACCCTATAGGGGAAAAAAACATGTCTTATAATCGAGCAAATACTGTAAATAAAATAATACAAATTTATAGCCACATATGTGTTAAACCTAACGTTACAGTTGGTTGGGAATTACCAACATTGCCTAGGAGTCATAAAACTGTGTTGGTGTATGTAAAATGGTGTAACATGTTGTTCCGCTCCCGCAACATATGTGTCCAATTCCGGCCGCTCCTGCAACATGTGCAAACATTCTCATTCACAGTTTCACATATTAACAGATAAGCATTCATTCCCCCAAACACGCATACCTGTTCTGACTGTTTCTGGATAATCCAGATTGAATACTTAGCTGTAGAACATCTGTGATTTAGAGACTCCTCAAATTCAAATAGCTTTGAAACTATTGTAATTTAGCATGTTGGAATCACTATAATTTGAGAAAAATCTTTTGACACAAAACTATTGCCATATTTATGGTGCTTAAGTAAGCAAGAACATGGTTTCCATGGTGACAGCTCCACATTTAGCACTGTGTATGTACTAGATCATATACAGTTAGTAACATAGTGTCTGCATTTCTACTGTACATAGTATTAAAGATAAAGTGCAATAGGAAGGTGAATAAAATTACTGCACGCTGGATTTTATTACTGCATGTTATACCGTTCAATGGAAAGCCTTTTTTATTATGTTGCGTAATGGAATTTGCTACTAGTTTTAAATCTGAACAGGTCATCAGTGATCATTTTAAAATTTGTAGCCTAATTCTTATCACATAGAAACTTTTTCTTCTTACATTAACTGTTAATTGCAATTCTACCTGTGCCACGTACTCAAAAGGTTGGGACATTGCGGTGTCCCAGATAGCCCCTTGAACAACAATTGCAGAGGAAAATACTGAGTTTATTTAACTGGAAAGCCTTTTTCTTGGAAGTCACCTTACAACTCCCCTGATAACTGTTACAACTGTTACAGTCCATTTCAAATCAGCTGTTATTTACTACATTAACAATGTCTACAAGGTATGTTTGATCCATTTGATTTTATTTCTTTCAAAAACACGAACATTTCTGTGCGAATCCAACACGCCCTCTCCCTCACCCTCACCCTCATCCTCACCCTCTCCCTCATCCTCAACCTCACCCTCACCCACTCCCTCACCCTCACCCTCGCCCTCGCCCTCACCTCACCCTCTCCCTCACCATCACCCTCTCCCTCACCCTCGCACTCGGCCTCTCCCTCGCCCTTACCCTCGCCCTCGTCGGTGTCACCCTCGGCCTCTCCCTCCAGCTATAATAGTAAACAACATTTTGGAATGTTCATCCAGTATTTGTCGTCATGGACACGCTGATGTCGTCATGGACCATGGTTTAAGCACTAGAGCACAGTCATGCTGGAATAGAAAAGGGCCTTCCCCAAACTGTTCCCACAAAGTTGGAAGCATAGCATTGTCCAAAATGTCTGGGTATGCTGAAAGGGAACTACCAAGTTGTTTTGGACATTGCTATGTACCCAACTTCGTTGGAAAGACTTGCAGAAAGCCTTCCCTGAAGAGTGGTGCCCCAATACTCTTGTTCATATAGTATTTATATATGTGTATTTATATATTTGTATATATAAATATAGACAGTTATAAAATATGTTTTTTACACTGTCTTGTTTTTATTCTACAAAATATTCTGTTATTTTGCTTTCTGTCAAATCTGACATTAGCTGTGAAATGTAAAGATGGCACTAAAGATACAAAGTTATTTTTCTTTTTGTGTTTTTTTTTTTTAATAATTTTAACAGATTTGTGCCTCAAATGTCAAGCATTTGAGCAAAATACCTAATGTTTTTTACATGGGAAAAAAGAATTTGAAGGAAGAATTCAGCCCAGCTAATCTGTCCATCTTTCCTGACGTAAAGACTCTGACGTTAATCAGTCATTGGTCTCGTCTTTATGATGAGGCTTTATGCCTATGCCAGGAATGCCAGGAACCTCCTTTTGGAGGCTGCACCTCCCTCTCAGTAATTGAAAAAGAAGAAATGCATGCAATCCCTCATCCCGACCCCTGCTGCTGTGCGTTCAGTTTTTGGAATCCATATAAACATAATGTGGAGAATACAGTAGCATAGTTTTACTCAGGATTATTTCAATTTAATTTTAGTAATACAAGTATAACTGTGAACCAGGTGGTAAAGAGTACAAGTGATTTTATGCAGAGATGTGTGTTAAAATGGATTAGTTTAACCCCTTGATGACAATTGACAGTCTGGGCACATCTTTGTTCGCTTTCTGCATTCAAACTGTGTTGCTGTAATGCCTTGATGTTGATGCATTCAGCAACACGGAGATCGACATCTGAGGCCTTGTCTGGCAAAGTTTCCAAGAGCCAGACCCTCCTGAGAACTCTGGCTCCCCTTGCAGGTTGAATACAGGTTGTTCAACCATGCGAGTCAATGGAGCCTAGTTTTCTAATCACACTATGATTATTAAAATATATGTAAAAAAAAATAATAATAAGGAAATAAAAAGAATGATAACATGTACAAATAATTTTCCACTGATGGCACCATCAGGTGAACCTTCCAGTTCCAAAAAATGTAATATATATATATATATATCATTATTTTATTTTTTATTATTTTTTTTTATTTTTGAGCGCAACGTCTTAAAATGAGCACTATATCTTGAAACAATTCTTGCATGGAAAGAATTAGAATACTGGCAATGGGGTGTCTGCTTTTAAAGAATGTATGATTTGATGGGGTAAATTGAAATGGCCGGGTTCAACAATGTCCCATTTTACACAGGGGAAGGATGACCACATGTCAAATTTCCAATTTCAAAAATGCACACGTCCCAAATGTGGCCTTTTAGTCCCCAAACAACCCAACAAGCCCATGTGTTGGGTGACAGTGTCATATACCAGGACCTGTAAATATATACCTGAATTAAAACGTGTGTGGAAAAAAATGACTACCACAAAGACTGGTGATAGAATTGGTGCATGAAGGTTCATCCTGAGGGGCGTGGCCTGCAGCTGAAGAGAGAGGATGCACGGCTGAGCTCCTCTCCAAATAACCCTGACGTTATCGGCACAAACCGGCTTCATACGCAGTTAAACCACCGGCAAGCTGGGTCCCGGGCTACCGTTATCCCTGGAGCCCGTCCCGGACACGATTCGCGCCGCGGATTTTGTTGTTTTTATAAAAAACAAAACGGCTCTGCAGAAAACCGCGCGAAACCGCCGCCATCTTACCTCCTCGCTCCCTACTCACCTTCAACTGCACGGCACAGGAACAGCCCTATCGCATCCTGACAGCGGCCACACAGATCCCGTCGCTCCGGCAGTCGACACGACACTCCGGCACTGACACGCGGCGAGAAACGGACAGGGTAAGGGACGTTTTCTCCCTAGCCCTCCGCCATTTTCTTATCACCGGCCCTCACACGCTAAGGGGAGGGAGAACTCCCGGCCGAGACACACGCCAATCCCTGCTATACTGCACACGCTGTCTGCACTTTTCGAGCATACCACTAGGCTACCTGGTTACTGGGCATTTTAGTGTCCGAATTTTGGAGGAGGAAAGGGACAAGGAGGACAAAATAAAATAATTAAAAAGAAGGGAAAGGAGTAAAAAAAAAAAAAAAAAAAAAAAAAAAGAAAAAAAAAAAAAAAGAGAAGGCTCTTTTACACTATACTACAAAATTTGTCTCACTGGTGAGCAGTATTACATGATAACTGCTTCTATATCATCACATTTATATCTTTGATTGCTGAAGGGTGGGTGAAGGCGTCCTGATACGGATCACTACGTTCCCTCCACATCTGCATCAACTCACATTATGCCCAGCCGGCGATCAAAAAAACAGACTCCACTTAAACTAACTACGTTTTATTCTCCAAAAGACAGCAACCCATCGCTATCTACTTTTCTTTCTTCAACGGACACTACACACAGTGATTCTCATCCGCTATCACCTATTCATTCTTCTACGTGCTCAACTATGCCTCCCAAACCCACTCCAGCAGCCTCTCCTACACCCTCAGAGGCCGCTGCTTCAAACACATTTGTGGAAGACTCTAAACTCTCACCTACCATGGAAACTACTATTCGCTCTCTATTTCGAGAATTCCGAGAATCCCTTCAACAAGACTTTATGTCCTCCCTTAGCACCTTATCCAAAGAAGTTACCAACATAGGGGAAAGGACTGCACATCTTGAAGAAAAGATGGGGGAATTTACTGACGCCCATAACGCTCTCGTAGACAATCAAAACGAAATGACTGATGATCTATTTGAACTCAAATTGAAATTGGCAAACCTAGAAGATAGATCTAGACGTAATAATATTAGATTCCGTGGTATTCTGGAATCAGTGCAAGCTTCTGACCTCAGGGATTTTCTCATGGCTTACTTTGCAATTCTCACACCTCAAGCAGACCAGCGGGATATGACCATTGACAGGGTCCACAGGCTTCCAAAGCCCTCTCATCTTTCCAAGGACATACCCAGGGACGTCCTAGCTAGAATTCATTTTTTTCATTACAAAGAGAATGTGCTAAAAGCAGCCAAAAATCCTCCTACTTTACCTGACCGCTTCTCTACAATAACGTTATTTGCTGACTTGTCAGCAGCTACTTTGAATAGACGAAGAGCGTTTTCTACGTCCACCGCAATTCTGAGAGACAAGGGAATCCCTTATCGTTGGGGATTCCCTGTTAAACTTCTGGTAACCAGGAATGGAGTCACTCACGCACTTCATAATCCCAATGCGGCACTTCATCTTATTAACAAATGGTTCCCTGACTCCATACAAGAGACTTCTACATCTCCGCAGAAGAAGAGACCTTCCCCTCTCCACCAGGAATGGACCAAGGTCGGAAAATCAACCTCCGTGGATTCATCGTATGGACACAGACGCTCTCACTCACGTTCCCGATCTCCTACTTAAGCACTAAAGAGCTCCAAGAACTGCACCTGTTAGCCGACTTCTCGAAATTTTGGATCTTCTGGACACCTCGTCTAACACATCCGGTCCTCCCACCAAACTACATTAAATGTAGCTCCAGCTTCTTCCTGGCTGGACATTCTTTAGCCGCGTATGGTTAGTGATTGTGACGGGACCCTCCATCACTGGGGCCACTGGAGAAGCCTGACTGCCAGCCTCCTCCCTATTGACTATGGGCCCTGGGTTTCTAAAGACTTCTGTGGCTACCCCCAGCAGTATCTTCTCATCACTGGCTGAGGGGATTATCTCCAGCAGAGAGCCAGGGTCTGCCACCAGGGAGTGACCACCATTGTTTTAGTAATGTTATATAAATCAGTCTCCCCCACCTATTGTATTGTTAATCCCGTTACTGCCCCTGTTGTCTCTGGAAGGCAGATTAAGGGGGTTGTTTGTGTCCCAATATCTTGTTTTATGTAAATGTGTGTTTTGCTGGATATATCCAGCTCTGTGTGTCTAAAATAAATCAGTCTTCGTTTGGTTTTACCCTACACTGAGTCTCGGCGAGTGACTGGGGAACCGGGGAAAGTGTGTTGTCCCAGGCTAAGGAAGCACAAGACAGCGGAGGCAGTCGGTCGGACTAGCCAGCTCCGTTACATTGGTGGCAAGCGGCGGGAATTCTTCTTAGTCTGAGGGACACTTACTTTCTACCGGGATTGACCGACAGGACGGCAGACTTCGGTCGCCTTGACGAGGACATGGATGTGGTATCAGAATTCCAGGGGCTGCTGCGGGTCATCCTCTCCTGCTACACCACTGCCCTGCCTACAGAACAATACCAGAACCTGAGGCAAGTGGTTCGACGGTCAGTATGGCAGAGGGCTGTTATACGCCGGGGTCAGTGTCTTCCAAGCTCCGAACAAAAGATTAGAGACCAGCGGGAACTACGGATGCCATTCCTGGGAGAGCAACCCCAGGAGCAATGGGTATCCGAATTGGACAAGCTGGTCCAGCAGGAGGTAGAGCTGGAAGATCACTATAGGGATCTGCAGTGGTTTACAGAGCAAGCATATTGGGGAACTGCGAAAGATTGTTCTCCAGAGGACTATGACTGCGGTGGCCCTGGATTATTATGGGATAGTCTGCAGGAGGATCCGGACTTCGGCAGTACAGCGGAGTGGCGGATCGAGGACATCCGGGATTTCAGGGAGTGGGACCTCCCAGATGCACTAGGACTCAGAGGTGATTTAGACTTTTTAATTACACAGGAGTGGGAACTGGAGAAGGCATATAAAAAACTGTTCGAACGCGTTCAACAGAATGCCCCAGTGTCCAGGGATTGTGTGGATTTTGTGGATGTGATTGAGTGGTCGGCTGAGGATGTTGATCCAGTAGGGGTGGATGGGACTGCGGTCTCCACCCCTGAGTCAGAGGGATACTGGGCAGCTAATCCAGATCCGATACTGGAGCTGCGCGACTTTACACCACAACCAGATCCAGAGATTGTGGATTTAACTGATTTCACATCTGAGGAGGTTGGTCCGGGAGGGCTTGCAATTGGCTTCCCTTCCCAGGGAAAGGAAGAAAGTTTTCAGGGTGTAGTGGATGGGACTGCGGTCTCCACTAGCACCCACCCAGCTGAAGAGCTGGCAACTGGGCAGAGCGCTGCTGGCTTCTGCCCCACACCTGCAGTGACTACAGGGATCCAGGGAGATGCGGCAGTCGGCCCTTCTCCCCAGCGGCAGCTCACATGTCCGGGAGCAGAGGAACCGGTCCTCCCTCCCCAGCGGCAGGCCGACCCACAAGGTGCCCTAACCCCAGCTGAAGTGCGGGCAACCGGGCAGAGCATCGCTGGCCTCTGCCCAGCACCTACCAAAGCTGCAGGAATTCAGGGAGATCCAGCAGCCAACCTACCTCCCCAGCAGAAGCAGGGAGGTGGAACAGCCGGTCCATCTCCCCAGCGGCAGAACCTCATTCCGGTACCGGAGGAACCTGAACTCCCTTTTCAACGGCAGCAGGAGCACCAGGGAGGGGATGCAGGAGGCATCCCTCCCCAGCGGTACCCGGGAGATGGCGCAGCCGGCCCATCTCCCCAGCAGCAGGAGCACCAATTTTGGGAGGGCATTAATGGGCCAAATAAACTGACTGACTACGGAGTCAACCCGTTTGGGGTCTCATCCTATGTCAGTCCAATTCGAAGGGGGAAGAATTGTGACGGACGCCTCCATCACTGGGGCCACTGGAGAAGCCTGACTGCCAGCCTCCTCCCTATTGACTATGGGCCCTGGGTTTGTAGAGACTTCTGTGGCTACCCCCAGCAGTATCTTCTCATCACTGGCTGAGGGGATTATCTCCAGCAGACAGCCAGGATCTGCCACCAGGGAGAGACCACCATTGTTTTAGTTTAATGTATAAATCAGTCTCCCCCACCTATTGTGTTGTTAATCCCGTTACTGCCCCTGTTGTCTCTGGGAGGCAGATTAAGGGGGTTGTTTGTGTCCCAATATCTTGTTTTATGTAAATGTGTGTTTTGCTGGATATATCCAGCTCTGTGTGTCTAAAATAAATCAGTCTTCGTTTGGTTTTCCCCTACACTGAGTCTCGGCGAGTGACTGGGGAACCGGGGAAAGTGTGTTGTCCCAGGCTAAGGGAGCACAAGGAAGCGGAGGCAGTCGGTCGGACTAGCCAGCTCCGTTACATATATATATATATATATATATACACGTAAAAAGTATATAAGTGGAGTGAGAAAAGTGCACCCAAAAGTAGAATGGTAAAAAATATATACATATACAATTCTTACAGCTGCCACCCAACCGAAACGCGTTGAGGATCTTCGATAAACCTTCAAATGGACTTTTATTGACTTTTTTAATTTTTTATATATCTTTATTTAATTGATTTTATTTTTGGGCTAGTCCCATAATAAATATTACGTTTCTATATTCTTCACTGTATTGGATCCGGAGGAACACCAACCTAAAATCCATTGGGAAACAATCATGCTGATTTGCACATTGCCGCATGTGCAACACCTCATGTGAGTGCAACCAACACATTACTTATATTGATTATTAGAGAAACTACATACTGCACCATTGGGCCGCTGGTCTTTTCTTCCAGTATATGCCGGGGAATACAAGAAATATCTCAAAAGCTTGAAAATCCTAACATCTTTGTGAGTGCAATAGTATACCAGAATATCATATTAGGGGTTTAAACTATCTACACTATCATTGCTGTTTTTCTCTTCTCTTTTTTTATATGAGCGCCCCCAAGTGGATCTTTTTTTGATAGCTGGGAGAAAAAACTACAAGTTTAACATTCCAAATCTGTTTGAAAAGCAACTCCTTGTTAGCTTTCTACACTAGTGCATACGATGTGATGTATGAAACAAAATGCAGACCCCAACCCAGAGAAGATGAAACATAGTTTATGATATCCAGAATAAGAAGCCATGATCTGTAACATACAGGCTTTTGGTGGTAATTTCCATCTCAAACGCCACTTCTCATATCTCATTATTTGCAGGATAGAACTACACATATTCCTGAAATAATGTAATGCAGCCTTTGGTATATTCATCGTTTTACAAGCTTCAGCAATAGACTGAGGAATACATTTCTACCTAATTCTCATATACCTGATTAGATGTAATAATGCAAGCCTCCCATAAGTGATACAGTATATACAGTGTACACTAATACAGTGAGGAAATTTAAACATGTATCGTATGGGCATGAAGCTATCCTAAAACTAAGACAAGACTAAGGACTGATAGGATAGATGAGCCCAATAAAACTGACCAACTTCCATTAATAAAAGTTGTATTTTGGGCGTTGGAATCTCTTGCCATGTACCCAGAGCATACAGATTTGATGCAAGAAGACTAGGAAGCCGTTGGCAAGGTACTGAACAAACCTGTTATGTTTCTCACATCTAACATGTCAGTAAAGTCATGGAGTCATCCAGCGTTTGTGGGAATCAGAGTGCTGAATGCAGAATTTTAATTACATTTCTTGTAATAGTCAGTATGCCAATCGTACCACACCATATGTGAAACAGAAGGGGAAACAGGCAACTTGCCCCAGGGAAAATATGCCATATGTACATCTTTCAAAATAACGTTATTTCTCCAGAAACATTCTAGAAGCCAAGAGACAAGGAAAAATAAAGAAAAACTTTTTGGTGCTTAATCACAGACTACTACTATGGTGTACTACGCATACGATACACACTTCGCAGGTCTGCAGGAGTTCTACTACTGAAAGGAAGCATGAAACTCACCAAAAATGCGAAAGGCATAATGGGATTTGATTTCAAGGGTGGCCGATTCGCTGAACGCACTGAGCATGTCAAGAAAATCTTCAAAAGACATGCTGCCATCTTCCTGGTCAGAAGTGGAGAAGACGTGGCAGATTCGGAACTTGAAAGGGTTTGCCTGGAAGAAGAAGAAGAAATAATACACATTTTATATAAATTCATAAATTTACATATTTTATAAAAAAAAAGCTTTATCGCCTTGTAATACGAGAGATATTGCATCTGCAATCTGGTTTGCGCAGAAATTGAAGTGTTTCACCCCAGTAAAGGAAAATGTTTAAATGATACGCTTCTGTGTTTTCATGGATCAGTAAACCTGAGAAACATTTTCTGTAAAGAACTCAGAGGCTGCCTCCTGACAGGTGGCAGCGCTTAAGGACTCCCAACCCACCCTAGCAGCTACGTTGAGCTTGGGACATCAATTAAAAACAAATGAACAATCAAGTGAAATATCAACATGTGTATTCAAGTAAGCATTAAATGGCAAAGGGCATGTTTGGTCACCTAAGATAAGCAAATGCAAAAGATGCAATCACCTTTAACTCAGGTAAGGCCAGAAATGCTTCCTTAGGGATCCGTACTGACTCAATGTTGCTTTGGTTTTCTTTTTGCACAAGTTCACTGAATCTTCGGTAAGCTCTGTGGGACAAAGACAAAAACTATTTATTATATGCCAGAAAAGTGATTTAGATATTGTAGGGAAATGCTCCTCCTCTGTCCCATTCTAGATAAGAGAAATATATTGGTTTACATATTTAAATTGATGACGTAAGAAGTCCTGTGAGCTCTTTACTTACTGGCTCAGGCAACATGGAAACTTCTTAACTCTTTCAGTGAAATGCTAACACGATCATTACAGTGAAAGCATTTTTCTTTTAAAATAATTAACACTTAAAGGTTTCTAAAGTTCATGGATTTAGGTCCATTATCTATCAGTTATATTACGGTAGGTAATAGATTACTTAAATTCAATAAATAAATAAGTGCTTGGAACCATAATTACACGTTAAACCAGAGAAATCCATAAACGTTGCAGGAAACCACAAAGCTACAACTGGTAAAGAAGGAAATAAAATAAATGCGACCTTCACAAAACTGATAACACAACTATCTCTAATTGAAGTAATAAGGCAAATAAAGCAGATAAGAACCATTTGGCCCATTTCCCTGCTGTAAAGACTCAAAGCCTTTCCGAAATAGTCTAACGTCCCTGACGATCCCTCCAAAGAGGAATGCATTTTCCCGGTGAGCCCCTGAAGCTAACGGAAGCGAATTCCACGCATGCAGCCTTCCTCGAGCCAGCACTGTATATATGTGCGGGGAGATGTGCTCGCTGACGGAAGGGGCAAATGCATATGGACATTAGTTGTTGCAGCCCTAAATCGGTTCTCGGTCTTCTCTTACATTCAAGATAGCCATATACCGACGCCATACTATCATCATATTAGCCTCTACCACATCTGATGGGCGGCTGATGAAGCATGATACTTAGTTTAGTTATGTTTATATGTTTAGTTATACGAAGGGCTTTGGTTTTTAAAATTAGGAAATAGGAGTCATGAAAGTACTAAAAGTACTAATGTAATACAGGATGTAAACAAGATGAAAGCAACTGCCCTCCTCCTCTGATGACTCTTACTACTGCTTGGCAGCTTGAAGCAATCCAGCACTGGAGCCATCTTCAACATGGAAAATAGCTTGGGGGGTGACACCATGCAAGAGGCCGTTCAGTTATCATATGAATTAAAGTGAATATGATGGGCAAGCAGTCTCTATAAGGTAAGGTTTTAAATTATTTAAATGACGTAATCCGGCCTAGACAGGTCCAGCAGTGCGGGAGTCCCCGCTATCTAAAAGGGGGCAAATCACCCTCCCTAGCGATCAGGCACCTCCCCAATCAAGGCACAAGGCAGGCAGCACAGTCTCCAAAGGCTTCATAAAAGTGGCTGTGCTCCTTTAAGCTATAATGCGCTGCACTAAGGTGTCATATTTGGTTCACCGACTCCTATATTTCATTAACAAAGCACTTTCTTCCAGTCAGGGAGTAACACGGGATTTTGTGTGTCTGTTGTTACCGATACTTTCTTATTAGCAGAACCCACCTGCAATCTCCAACGCAGTTGGTATGCTTGGCTGCCACGTCAAGGAAGGGCCAGAGTCCTCCAGAGCGGGTGATCTACTCTACCCTTTCTGAATAGCATTTTAACTATTATTTGGGCTAGCTTTAGGTACATTCTGAGCGTCTTTAATTCTTTTAATGTCTTTGCCCGACACCATTACAGAAGAAACAAAAACTGGAGCATACGGAGGTGTCAGGCCTGCAATCAAACTAGAATGTTTTAGCATACTTACACAAGGATTTCTTGCTTTGTAAGGAAAGTTAGTTCCTAAAAAGTAAAAACAGAAATGTAAGAATAATCATAATTAGGTATATTTCAAATAAATTTCCGTGATGTCAAAGATACCATAACAACCTCAAACAGTCCCCCCCCCCCCATCGTGGAATTTTTAAATAGTTGTATTGATATTTTGCAAGTTTTCAGCAGGAGTAAGAAATCGGTTGTAGTCGTGTTTTTGATTGATTATCATTCTGTAGCTTTCCTCCTCCAAGAAGAGCCAAGATGGCGCTGAATAACGTTTAATTAGAAGACAGTAATGTGGGATTTTCCCAGGCATCAGTAAAGCGTCCGTCATCTACCGTCACAGCGCCTGCTGCCCATCTGGTCAGCGAGCTTTACCAGGACTGGAATTGGGGGACTTGTGATACCATTGTATACTCTCCTAGCAGAAGGGATCAGATTTGAACCCCGCCATCACTGACACACTAGCCTGCTGAACATAAATTAAACAGGGACAAGGACAGTGACAATGCCAGAAGGCTCTGCAGAACGTCAATGTGTGAAAGTATGGTGGGATGGCCAGGAAGTCCACGCACATTAACTATGTATTACAAGCATACCTGGGAACTCTCTGGGTCGCGGGGTCTTGGTTCCCAGGTATGATTACAAGGAGCCCGGCCAGTGAATTCATGCACGATGAGCTCGCTTACGGTTGGCTTTTCACAACGGAGTCAGGGAGTTGATACATTCAACTCACCCACAAACATGGTTTAGCACATCAACGCCTTAGATGCACTTTGCCCAGCTGGCTGACATTGTAAAGCGCACCAGTCCCGCTTTTCATTATAGGTGCACGTTAATCTTTTATCGCGGTCACCGGCTGTGACATTCAAAAACCAGTAGGCTTAATAAAATTGACTGGTAAAAGCAGCAGTGTTACCATAATTTTGGATGTGGTGCGGGGATATTTAAGGAAAAAGACGTACAGAATAAGATAAAGCATACAGATTGCTGGGCTGACATTTCAACCCGAGTCGTACTGGATTCCTGCCTGCACGCTATTAAGCAGATGGTGGCTTCTTATTACGGATCTAGTTTGCAGCAATGGGCCTCATAACTTTAGACATTTTTACTGCATTTTAATACTGGTAGAGAGAGACTTTTTCTCTTGTTTGTTTGTTATGCTTGGTTTGTCAAATAAAACTAAAATGCTTTGATATTCATAAGTTTTGGTAACTTATAGTATCCTTACAGTAAATAAATGTATTATATACAGGTTTTAGATATCTGGGGCTTGACTCCCGTTTCTTAAATCAGAATTACTAATTATTATTACTCTCATTACTCATTTCCTGAACCCCGCCCCTCCCCAACACACACAGTTACCTGATATTCGTTTATGAGCTGCTTGGAAAGCTGGCTGGATGAGCCCCCCATCGTAGTTTTACCGCAGTCCGCTGCCCCTCACAGGCTTCCGTTCAAACGTCCCCCAAGAAACCCGTTCTGAAACTTTGTGTACCCCAGCTGTCCGCTTCCGCCTCCCACGTCACCGGGCAACAGCCGATTTGCATATACCAGGTAGCCCCGCCCCTCGTATCCATATCGGGCGGAGAACCTGTTGACAGGAGTAGTGACAAAACTCAATGCGCTCCGTTCCGCATACCACACGACAACTAACTGCTACGGCCTACTGAACGAGTGCAAAGGCTTCGCTACTGCAGCCAAAGCACGTAAAGCGACGCTACTGAGGCAAAAGTTTTCATTAAAAACGTCTTTTTTTCATTATTTAATACACCTGCAGAAATAAAAATATTCCTGAATTCAGTCTGCTACTAGTATTACTGATACCCACCCAACAGAAATAATAATAATAGTCAGCGTAACACCTGTTCACCACCCGTTTTTGGCAGAAAAGAAGTACAGGCATCCATTCACTGTGATGTGGAAGGTAAAACCATGTCTCCAAGAAGGGTAACGATGCCGTAAAACCATATGCCTCTACTACAGTGAAAACACATGCAGTACCTCGAGAAATTACAATCGACACAGTTATGGTTTACGTTTTCATTCTTTTCTTGAAACAGTACAAAATATACTGTTAACAGACCCCCCTGCTCTTTGTAAAATGTGGTACAGTCCTAGCAGGAAGTACCTGCCTATGGAAACTGTCCGGGGGAAAGCCGCGTGAATGAATGGGGGAAACAGCAGGAAGCAAACTCCATATACCATTTGCTTATATATGCATTTCCTTTTGAATAAATATTTGTCAGCTATAAGACACGTCTGCTAACAAGGTTAGTGTGTGCTGGCAGCCCCACATGACGAAGCTATTGGTTGGCTGACTGAGCTTGATGGGAGTTGTACACAGGAGTACTTGGCGTGTCATCTAGGGGATGACTATTTGGCCTATTTTCATCTGTCTCATTTATTTGAATGTAAAATAAAAATGTCGACGAGCCTAAAATGTACCCAAATGACATTAGTGGTTGGATGATTCGGTGGGTAGCAGATTTCTTTCGATATCCATTTCATGCATCTGGAGTTTAATATTGCTTATTCATCCTGACTCCTCATCTGTTATACTGGTCCATTAGGGGGGCTCAGTGTGTAACATAAGGGTCTTTGCTTTACCATAATAATGCTAGTAAACACCCTTGAAAAAGGAACCAAAGCCACGGGGGAAATGTGGGACTTGCAGCTCTGTCGGGTTGGACATATTAACACGTGTGTGTAAATGACCAGCTCCGCGTGACACTAAATTGTCACATTAAACAGGTGTTGTGCTTTTATGGCTAATCCCATTGTACAGAGCTGCGGAATACGATGGCGCTATATAAAACAAATAATAACTTCCCTCGGGAGCGGATCCACCGCAAACCACAGGTTTCCATTTGACTGCAGAAAGATGCTGCTGGCAAAACAAATGGGGACAAAACCTGATATAAGAAATCCAAGTAATACTGTTATATATAATATTTTTATGGTGTGGCTCCCCCCTCAGGTTATATAGAGTAATGTGTCTGATTCCAACATCCAACGTCATTTTCTGCGTTGGCCCAATAAAAGGTAGCAAATTTGACTAAAGGTAAAACTAATAAAGGCAAAATTTGCATGTATGCTGTGACCCCTAAAGTTTCTTTTAGCAGAACAGTATCACCAGAGTACAAACATCATTATCGTTTATTAATTAATTTTAAACCATTATATTCGGCAGCAATATAACAAAATACACTTTCACTCTATATGGGCCAGTGTTTTGTCTTCGTTTGCCACAGGAATTGTATTTTCTTTGACTTGATAAGTAGATACATATAGGTGAGAGAAACTATTTTAAAAAAATACCATTTGATTAATTCATTTTATTTTTTTTGTATCAGAAAATAAAATAACAGCGGTGGATGTGGAAGTGAAACAGTGATGGATGTACATATGAAGATGGAAGCCAATCATACAGCTTGTCTCAATGGGGCTAGTGTAGAAGAGTATAATTACTCAGAAGCAGACTTCATCTTACCTGGTATCACCTGGCAAGAGAGAAAGGAATATGGTGAAAGTGAGGGCTTTCTTTCACAACTTGACTCAGTACTTAGATGTAAGTGGGTGGAAAAGATGAAGCAGGGTCTTTTTCGTTACCCCTTGTGGAATTTGGAGACCAGAATATTACCTGGCACTATCAAGTATGTGGCCCAACTTAACATAAAGAGAGGTATGGAGAGGAGGAAGCCACAGGACATACAGAGCATCCGGGAGAAGTTCAATGCCAGCCAATTTAATTTCAATAAGATAAACCCTAAGGAAATTTTATTTCTAATGACAAAGTCGTCGGGTGAAAATGCTTTTGTGAAGGGCAGAAAATACCAAGGCTCTTTGTTTAATAAAGTGACTCCAGCAACTTTGGAATGTAAGTCTGGAAATGTTCTTCAGAAGAGCCCTGAAGTAGAGTCCACATCTAGAAGTACGTTAGTTGTCATCAATGTAAGTCCTCTGGAATTTGGACATGTCCTATTTATACCTGACCCATCTCTGTGTCTGACACAAATTCTCACCTGTGATCTCATGCTGTTTGGATTGGAATCGGTTCTCCTCAGTGCCCATCCAGGCTTTAGAGTTGGATTTAACAGTCTTGGTGGGTTTGCGTCTGTAAATCATTTACACCTGCATGGGTTCTACCTTGACCATGAACTTCTGATAGAGTCTTCATCCAGCAAACCTCTGAGCCCAGAACATAACTTGTACCTACTGACACAGTTTCCTGCGCCAGGTTTTATGTTTTATACTGATGGGAAGGATTTAGAGGCTGTCTCTCAAAACATATGCCAAATTACAGATTATTTTGTGGAAAAAGATATTGCACATAATATATTTTTAACCAGGGGCAGTGACCCTGCTGGGGTGACACCTTCAGAGTCTAGAGGAGGTTTACGGATAGTCATATGGCCAAGGAAGTCATGCTTTGGTGCCAAAGAGGAAGCAGCATTTAACGTGGCGCTTTGTGAGCTTGCGGGTCACCTTCCTATGAAAAATTTGGAAGATTTCAACAACATAACAGAAGAATCTGTCATTCGCATTATTAAGAACTATCTTTTCTCAGACGATGATTTTAATAAGATATCATCAGAAGTGTTATCTCATTTAACAAAACGTTCTGGAATAAATTAAAAAGGATGGATGTTGCATAACAAACAATTAAGAAATATGTTACTTAATTTCGATAATTAACTTTGTTTTCAAGAATTAAAAAAAGAAAACTTTCCATGTATTTAAGGCAGCAGTGATGTATATGTGTATAGGTGTAGCTTCATGTTTTGTAAATCTATAGTTCAGAGGATGTGAGGGGAAAAGCAAAGATTTAGAAATTACAGTTTTTGTCCAAAAATGTTTTTCCTTTAGAAGCTTTAAGCTCTTACAAAAATATTTCCTTAAAGAATCATGAATGCAGTGTTCGAGTATTGCGTTTTAAGAGTTTACAGGAATGCAAGCGAGTATGACAATCTGAAATTACCAATAGTGATGGTAGATTAGAAGAAGAGACAAAATTGTAGTTATGTAGGAAAATGTGTGTTCAGTGGTCTCTTCAGCAGACTACTGTGGATATAGGGACCCCTTTATTGCATTGGTTTGTAGCTAATACTGTGAAGTTTCACATGGACTCAAATCACAGCATGCCTTAAAGATCTTCTTAGAAAACAGGGCAAGATGACGCCACGCACGCACGCTTGCTTGCTGACAAAGGTTCTTGGGTGGTGTGGCGGTTGCTCTCTCTAATGGCGTTGGAAACCTCTTGGCCATTTCCTGGAGTTTGGAATCCATTGAGAATACAAGATGTATCTGCTGCAAATGTGATTTGTCATTGACCTACTCCCATCAATATTCCACTATTTGCATCACTATGGCTGGTGTCCAATTCAGACTGATAATATGCACTATGGACTTTCTATACCACATGATCATATTACAAATACATCGAGTAAATACTGAACATTTAGCCAAACTGGCTGTGTATACACTCACTGGCCACATTATTAGGTACACCTGTTCAATTGCTTGTTAACACAAATTATTCAGTGAGCGGTAGTTGTGGGAACAAAAATGCCTTGTTGATGTCAGAGGTCAGAGGAGAATGGGCAGGCTGGTTCGAGATGAGAGAAAGGCAACAGTAACTCAAATAACCACTCGTTATAAACAAGGTATGCAGAATTCGTCAAACTTTGAAGCAGATGGCCTGCAGCAGTAGAAGGCCACACCGGATGCCACTCCTGTCAGCTAAGAACAGGAAACTGAGACTACAGTTCGCACAGGATCATCAAAATTGGACAATGGAAGAATGTTGCTTGGTCTGATGAGTCTCGATTCCAGCTGCGACATTCAGATGAAGGGTCAGACTTTGGCGTAAACAACATGAAAGCATGGATCCATCCTGTCTTGTATCAACAGTTCAGGCTGCTGGCGGGGGTGTAATGGTGTGGGGGACAGTTTCTTGACATTCTCTGGGCCCCGTAGTACCAATTGAGCATCATTTAAACGCGACAACCTACCTGAGTATTGTTGACCATGTCCATCGCTTCATGACCCCAGTTTACCCATCTTCTGATGGCTACTTCCAGCAGTATAATGCACCATGTCACAAAGCTCACTTCATCTCAAACTGGTTTCTTGAACATGACAATGAGTTCACTAAACTCCAATGGCCTCCACAGTCACCAGATCTCAATACAGTCGAGCACCTTTGGGATCCAGCGTATATTCCAGTTTCTATACAGAAAGCTCAACTAAATAGTCAAACAAGAAGCCTCTCAATCTTTGAGCTAATAATAGCTTTATTACTGCGGACCATCTCCAGGTGTAAAGACTATCGATATGTGTCATACAGTCAGCATATTTTAATGTTCCAGATAACTTGGCATCATTGGAACTGAAACATGATTTATTTAGAATAGCCACTTTGGACTTTATGGCAAATACCAAAAATAATTGGATTAATTGGTAGAATGCAACATCGATTTCTTACAAATATATAATTACGTAAGCGCTTTAAGGTATACACTGAAGACATTTTGAAGGGGGGGTCCTTTTTTGCACCTTATTCGTGTTCTTGACAACTTGGCACTATTGAAATTGAAATATGATTCATTTTTAAAATACAACTACTTATGCACTTATACACTCAAAATAATTGTATTTGGTAGAATGCAATATAGATTTTTTTAATTAATATGCCGTATTTGATCGAATATAAGACAAGGTTTTTTTCAGGGGAAATACTCTGAAAAATACCCCTCGTTTTATATTCTAGGTCGTCTCATAATCAGACCTCAAATAGAGGTCTGACTATAACACTAAGATCCAGATCCCTCACAGTGCTGCAGGAGACCCAGATCCGCCTCTCTGGCAGCCGGTGGGCGTCTGTGCGATGCGTGCAGACAACCTCCGCTGCTACCCGGGCTTCTTAGACAGAGGGCTGGTGTCACATGACCTTCCGGTGCTCAGTCATAGAAGCCCTGGTGGAGGTTGGCCATGGGGGGCAGAGTGGCATATAGGGGGTA
>VKOC01021313.1:0-64030 GCA_009364415.1 Spea multiplicata | reverse complement strand
CCCCCCAATAGAAATGCCGCAGGAGGAGAGGGGTACCGAGCAGTCGTTTTCAGCAACCGCTCGGCATCCTTCTGTCTCCTCTGCTCCCTGCCGCCACCCGCCTCAACGCTGCCCTGACTGCAGTGGTGGGAGCGTGAGGTGTCTGTCTCGATGCCGGCGCTTCACTCTGATGATGTCATATGCCGGCGCTCAGCAGTGAAGCCGCGCGTATCACGGCAGAGCAGCGAGACAGACGCTCCCTCCACAGGACTGCAGGGTAAGTGAACTACAAAGGGGGGAGGTAGATAGTGTGAGAAGGGGGGGTAGGGAGTGGGTGGATAGTGGAGAAGGGGGGTAGGGAGGTAGCTAGTGTGAGAAGGGGGGTAGGGAGTGGGTAGATAGTGTGAGAAGGGGGTAAGGAGGGCCTGGATAGTGTAAGAAGAGGGGAGAGATAGTGTGAGAAGGGGGGAGAGGGGGTGTGAGAGATGGGGAGAAAGTGGGGATCTGATGGGGGAACATGCTGCCCCCCCCAGATTTTTAGGGGTTCCTACGCCCATGGATGGGGGTCTCTCGAACTATATACAATAGCACCTTTAAAGCTTTACAAATTCCTAAAAAAAGCCCTTATTTAGCCCAATAAATATGTAGGTTCTTCATAACCTTTTAATGCATTGTGATTACTGGAGAAAAGGACAATAAAACCCGCATATAAAAATTAGTCGGCGAAAACAGACAATCAGACAGATGATCCAGCCTCGTAAAGAAGGTATTGCGCTTAGCAGACTTCATAAGAGAAATGCCATGTTTAATATTCTCACATTTCGGGCTGACTCGGCCCCAGCTGTTGCGTTGCGTATCAGGTCTTTAGCTCACTGTGTGAGAAGAAAAGCAGATTTAACAATAGACATAAATGCGTTGAATTAAAAAATGATTATTCAGCTATAAAGTCCACATATTTTCGGACAGCTGAGAAAGTTTATCATCCCATGCCTAATTTTTGTTAAAACACAAGTTTCACAGATTTTACATGCATTTGGTGTCGTCTTACACTTCTGTAGACTGCTTAATCAGGTAACGCAAAAAGATCACAAAAAGTGAAAAAGCGCAGGGACGTTCACATCTGAGAAACATGTGCGGAATGAACAAAAAATAACCCCCCCCCAAAAAAAAACCCCAACTAATTACAAAACTGTAAAATGGCCCCGGTGGTGAATTTCCGTCAAGGCAAAAAGCCCTTTAATATTAAACATATAGACAATATCTACCGGCCTCCCATATAGATCTGAATAAACACGCATGCGCCGAAAAGGCTACCTCCCGATATTTCAAATGGCCAAAGAGGGAGTTGTGGCAAAGGGTTGGGTTTTATCAAGGAGTTTTTTTTATGTGACTTTTTGATCTTATGCGCATTTACAAAAAAAATGTGTTTTTTTTATGTTTCATTTAATATATTTTCCTGCTGTTTCTGTACATTTTATTTTGGGCTGGACTTTTGGGCTGTATTTTTCCCAGTATTGTTTATTTATATTTCAGGGAAAAAAAACAACTTCGATAAAAAAAAAAAAAAATATATATATATATATATATATATATTTATTCATCACAGTCTGCTTTCTATAGGATATAATTATACAATTAATTAAAAAAACCATGTGACATTATTGTAGTCAGTTTTGGCTTTGATTATCTAGTAGATTATCTTGTAGAAGTCTCTTTAATCTCTGCTAACCTGCAATTTCCTGCTCATCTCATTTGAGTTTTACTTATTTATTCAGCCCATATGGTTTAAACTGGAGAAAGGTAAACACAAAGGAGATTTTTAATGAATTAACGTTATCAGTAGCCCAATCTTTGTCAACAAAAACTTGTACTCACTGGTTCACGTCACACCAACTTCCATTGGGTTAATATACATTTATTCAACAAATCCTGTTAATATTGAGTAATGGCTCACTAGATTCATTATATTAGTAGTTTTTTAATGAAATGTTGTATTGCTGTCTTTAATTTCATCAACCACTTACACGTTACATGCCCTTAGAAATAAATATTTATGTGCCGCCGGTGTAAAACCGTTGAGTCGTCTTGTGATATCCTCTGATTACTCTTGGAACAAATTATTTTATCCATTGGGGTTCGTCGATCTGTAAAAATGTTTGATTTTTTTTGTTAATAAATGGTTGGCAGACACACATTAATTACCGCGGATCACCTGGTTCTAGCCGTTGTTGTGAATATGATGGTATAAATGTATGACATAATATGCCAAGATGTCACTGGATCCCAGGAGCGGGACCACCTGGAAATAATCCAGATAAATCCAAAAGGAGGCTCGGCAATGGAGCCGAGTGGGGCAACTGCTCTAGGCGGCACCAAGCCCTTTTGTTTTTAAAGTGGAATATAGAGAGCCCTCTAGCTCGGTCTTGGTGCCGGCTTGTAATGCTGAGCACCGGAAGATGACATAATTTCCGACGCTCAGCATTACAAGCCGGCACCGAGACTGAGCAAGGAGAATCGCCGCAGGACTGCTGAAAGGTAAGTACGGGGGGGTAGGTTAGATAATAGGGAGAGAGGGATAGGAAGGGTAGATAATGGGAGGGGGAGGAAGGGTATATAATGGGGGGGCAGAAGGGTAGATTATGGGGGGGCGGCATTTTGTCTTGGGCCGGCCCTGAGAACATGTATGTGATTATTTGGTAAAAGCCTGGAACCGAAGAGATCAATCAATAATGTACGGCAAGTTAATCAGGATGGGTTTAACTAGGGACTGCATAGGAACCCTTAGGTCATGGGAGACTGAATTGAATCACGCACCTCATAATTTACACAACCGCATGACTTTCCGCAGTGTCCATGTGTTATCCATACATGAATTTTCATGCAGTTGTTTTGCATCCCCTGTCGCGACTTCAGAGAGTCTATAATATTCGGCCGGCACACACTGGCCTGGGCTGATTAGGCCAATTAGCCCCCTGGTGTCCTGCTGCTCAATGGGCAAGTTACTGGAGAGACTGCATTAGATGACATAGAGTGTCGTAATATGACGTCATGGGTCTTTTAATCCAGTGAAGACGCTGAGCGCAGAGGGGGCAGCTGAAGAAGCACAGATGATAAATAGATCTCTGCCAGTGCAGGTGAATGGCAAGAATATTGCTTATCCTTAGCCGAATGCAGCCAAAATGTTAATTACTTTGCTATGGCGCCATCTTTTTTTTGGTTTTCCAGATTCTTCTTGGATGCAGACTCCCCTGGTAAAATTACAAGAATCACAGGCCTTTACCACGCTCCAAAATTAGGAAGAAGCACCTTGTGGTTGGGTTACCATTTTACCGGACAGAAGATGGGCATATTACACTTCACTATGGGGCAATACCTTTTTAAATATTTGTTACTGTGCTGTCATTGTAACAAACATCTAATCTTACCTTATTCAAGCTGAGCTGAGTGGACGCGATCTTGAATATATACAAAGGTGGAGGACTACAACGCCGTCATCTGTAGACACCTATCGCACAGATCTAAGATCCCGGAAATATTATTCCATCAACTATCACACAGCAGGGACCGATATGTAACTTGGCTAATGCTGAGACGTTCCTTGCATGAACCGTCGTCATGATTCTTGAAGTGTTTATCTTCGCCTGGAATTGCATACCCCTTCTAGTATGGACATGTGTTAAGTGTGAATACATTATTGAAATGTGTTTGCGGGGCATGCTAACAAGGCCACGTCTATTTTGCGAGGTCCTAATAACATCAGGAAAACGTTGTACTCATGCTATTTATTTTCGTATCGGAACTCGGCGCACATAAATTAAATGATTTCGTTCAGTCAATCTATTAAGTCATGAGCTATCCCCCTCCCACGGATCTCAAAGGGTTTGAGTCCAATTATATTTCTGCCAGATTGGGGAACGGCTCAGCCAAAAAGGCAAATGGCCAATTGTTCTGTCTCCTGGTTTGTAAAAAAGAGGTTTTTTCAGGTTTTGCGCCAAGAGGAGGCCGTAATGTCAGCAAACAAGGGTCTTCAAAAGACAGTGTAGTTGTTGTCTTTTACATGCCCGATGGGATTGATACTTTGTAGCCAGAAAGGAAATCTACCACAGAAGCACATTGAACCAACTCAATAAACAGCATTCTATTAAATAAATATATTAAAATACCATTTATTAGCAATTAATACCACGTTGTTTACAATGTTGACTGAAAAACATGTAAGGTTAAGCTTTGACTTCTTGTTTGTAGAGTTCTCTTCGATCTTCTTGAAAATTGTTTCTTTTTTTGAGAAGAAATTCTTGCTTTCTTCCTGATTTATTTATTTGACTTATGATGGTGAAAGTCTTCTGTACCATCTTCTGAACCAGGTTTTTAATATTTCATCAATGCCCCTCCATATCTCGTTGAAGCTCGTTGGGGGATCGTCTATGAGCCTCCACCTTTCGATGATAGCTTCTAACGTCGGGACGTGTCTTCTGGCCACAGCTTTTACAGCATTCCGAAACATGGAACCTTTAGAAGTAACTCAAAAAGACATAATATGACATCATTAATATTATTACATATCTCAAGGTTACTCGTAGACTCAAATGCACCCTATAGGACAAAACCAATTGTGTTGAAGGGGAAAGAAAAAAAAGCTTATTCTTCTTTAATTTGTGCTAAATAATTAATTGTTTTGGCTAATGAATGCCGTTTATAACGTCTTTATTTACCAGGTAATTACAACATATTTTTAGTTCACTAAAAACACAGCTGATGCGTTTAATGATTCCAAAAGAGGCTTTTATTTGGTCAGGTTCCGCAATTATGTCATTAATCATTGCTCCGCGATCAACGTGGTCAGAGGCGGTTACACCAAAACATATGGATTTGAAGAGATCGTGAAGCACAAGTAATTTTGTTTTGCTGCATGACTTAATTTAAATAGACCATGTGACATGTCGGGTTTCAAGTGTCAAAATGTGTACATTTGGGTTGCTTGGGAGGTTAAGTAATAAGGGCTGCCCCGCACGCCACTCATGGAGGAAGTTTTTATGTTCCTGTAAGTAAAGGGACAGAAATGCCATTTTTTGTTAGAAAAATAGACAATTTTAACTCCAGGGACAAGTAATGTAAATGAACAGAGTGTCGCTGAGCAGAGGCATTTTCGGGTTTTGCTTGATGGAAATCAGGACAAAACGCTGGCACTCCTTCAAGGAAGAGACGATCAAACGAAATATCATTAAAATTGTTATAATGAATCTTTTATTTAGGTCCATGGTCCCGTAGAAAAAAAATATATCAGATTTTAAACAAAAAGTACCAACCAATGAAACCCATAAATATCACTAAACAGAGAGTCTGCTTGACGCATTTCGCACCGGAAGGTGCTTTATCAAAAGACGGGAACTGGAGCGATTGGTCGCCCTTTGCCTTAAGAAAACATGGGGAAAGTAGAAGCTTCTCTTATTGGCAACCCTTCCCCTTCAGAAAAAACATGGAGTAGGTAGGAGCTTCTCTGATTGGCCACCCTTCCCCTTCAGAAAACATGGGGAAGGTAGAAGCTTCTCTGATTGGTCACCCTGCCCCTTCAGAAAATATGGAGAACATAGGAGCTTCTCTGATTGGCCACCCTTCCCCTTCAGAAAACATGGGGAAGGTAGGAGCTTCTCTGATTGGCAACCCTGCCCCTTCAGAAAAAACATGGAGTAGGTAGGAGCTTCGCTGATTGGTCACCCTTCCCCTTCAGAAAACATGGAGAAGGTAGGAGCTTCTTTGATTGGTTGCCCTCCCCAGCAGAGGGCAGGCCATCCTCCTATGCCCACTGTATCCCTGCCCTAAGTGTATGCATTAATCTGCCTCTTCTGATTGGTTGTGCTGTGTAGATCCATCTGTTATTGGTTTATTTGTCTTGACACCTAATTTAAATTGTTGTCTATTGATTATTAACTACCCATTGTTCTGTAGCGTATAAAAGACCCAGGTTTGTTCCAATTAAATTGGTGCCCATTTATCTACATTCAATACTAGTATTTGTCTACTTTATAGAGTGGGAAAAGATGATGTGAAGTTCCTGCAAATGAGCTATTTTACTTCAAAACACCCTAAAAGACTGTTTCTACTCCTGACAATAGAATGCTTCCGCCTCACCAAAACAGAATATATATTGTGAATTACTTGTTATGATTATTATATTTTTTAGTACCTTAGGGAGAGGCTGCAACTACAGAACTGCAGCTCCCCATCTCCTCTGTGGTTGGATGATTCTGGCCAGTGATTGGCTGTTTTCTGCGCAGGCACCTGGGTGGTCTCATTAGATATGAACACATCCCCAAACACATCTCCTGCATGCAAAATAGCAGAGGCGGTGGTGCAGGGGGCAAATACAATTGGGGGTGTTCTGCGGAATCCACGCATTCATTTGCAAGGGGGAGCCCACGAAAATTGAAAGGGACGCCCCAGCTTAAAGATCAAAGTGTGTAAGAAGGCTGGAGTGTCCCTTTAACCAGTTCTAAGCATAAACCAAACCATGATACACATTTCCAATGTCTGGGCGCTTTTATAAGTGAAATGAACGAGAAGTGAATGCGAAGTTCAGATATAAACACTCTCTTACCTACATGAGACGAATACAAGGCTTTTGTTTATATTTTATTGACTCATTTCAAGCTAATCGTCCAAATAAATCCTTTGTGGATTTGCTGTGTATTCTAAGCCATCAACCCAAAGAAAACATTCTCCACCCCTCTTTAAGAGCTTAGTAATTGTCATCAAGCACTTTAAACAATTGTAATTCTGTGATGACAGCAGTATAATGACTTCAAAGAGAAACGTACTTATTAAAACCTTGAGTAAGAGTTTTATTTTAAAAAACACATCTTTTCCTTCTTTGGTGGTAAAACGAAGATAGTATTGATGGGTGGATATGAGTTGGAAGTCGTATATGGAAGTCGTTGGAAATTGTATATGACGTGGATCCAGTGGGGTATTTATTTACCTTTGGGTCTAGCTTAAGGCAGAGCCCCCGCCATGGCTGCCATCTTCGCAACAGCATTACGGGATATGGTGTCCATGTCTTACCCACCATAGTGCAAATGGACTCGTTGGTGAGATCAGAAATCTTACTATTAATTTGCCGTTAAGCAGCAGCACGCCAGGAGGCATGATCGCCCAGGAGAATACATTATAGCGTGCGTGTATCCCTCCTCTCTTTCAAAGTTGATATGTTTTATTGGACCAACATAGAAAAAATCAAACCATTCTATCCGGAGAAGAGAGCTTGTGTAACTCTGCATATTCATCTATGTTGGCACAATAAAAGATATCAAGCTTAACAAAAAACTAAATTTTGTTGGTCTAATAAGGTTATGTCCATTCAAACTTAAGACTCAATTTTTATGGTCTAATAGGGTTATCACCATTTCTACTAAAGACTCCATTATGTTGGTCCAGTAGGGTTATATCCATTTCAACTAAAGGGTCTATTTTGTTGGTCTAATAGGGTTATATGCACTTATTGTGTTTCTTACAAAACGGAAACATGGGTGATGATACAGTGAGGGAGAGGCATATAGAATTGACATACGGCTCCTGAATCTAAGATAAGATCAAAGACCAATTAAGGTCTAAGTCTTTACATCGGGAAAAACAGGCAGACTAGACGGGGGCCAAATGGATCTAATCTGCTGTCATATTCTAAGTTTCAATGTCCTACCATATAAGCAGACTAACATTTTCTTGGCGTTCTAGTGGTCTACGCGACCCCTTAGAGGAAGAAAGAAAGAGGCATATGGAAGTTTAACACAGATTTCATCTAAAGATAGATCTCTACAAAGTAGTTGATATTTGTTGTTCCAAGTACTGAAAGTATGCGGTGCTGGTAAAGTATTTTCTTAGGTCCCCCAAAATCCAAGACGCTGCGTGGGTCTCAAAAGTAGCAACTCTGAATGAGATCTCACACTGAGCGTGAAGGCAAACACTGATCATATCATGGTGTCTTCTGTAATCGGCACTAGGCGGGGTTCTTTAGGGTAAACCGAGCTTTCACTGCCTTCTGTTTACTCGGCACATTCTTCTTCCACCTAAAGAAAGGGAAAGGCTTACTCGATAATGCCGGCAACCTTCAGAGTGAACAAAGGCATGTGTCATCAGCCTCTCAGAGCCCGAAGAGAGCTGGTGTTCTAAGAATCCCATTGTGACCGGCGTAAGATATACAAAACGCATTAAATGTCCTTTAAGCTTTATTTGTGATGACTAAACCTTTGAGAAATTTCTGGAGGGTAGAGGATTTTGAATGTTGGCCAGATGATTAAGGACTAAAGATTAAGGTGTCTTTTGTACGACAATTGCAAAAAATATATATATATAAAATAATATTCTGTTACAAATTACACAAATCGGCGGTTAACGAAAACTAAATGGTAATATTTTCAGATTAAAAACAAAAAAAAACTTTAATCAACAGAGAAGAAAGGCTCTTTTCTATAACCAATAAAAAACAAGCGTTTTTATTAAAATACCTTTACACAATAGGGACATTTTTTCTGTTCTTATTATTCATCTCCATAATTAATATTAATTAAAGATCGCTGGCTGTGATATTGTTGCTGGAAACGCAACAATCTAGGCTTTTATGTAGAAGTCTGATTCTTTGGGTTAAAATAATTTTCGCTCTCATGCTTATCATCCATTATTTATGTTGCGACAACTGTGTCTGTGGTGCTGTACAATGGGCTACTGATAGAAAAGTGAAATTTTCTTTATGAAGGAGTAATTCTACTCGAGAGCACCTTTATAATTTTTTACAAAACCTGTGGGAATGTGGATGTCTGAGGACGTCTGAGGACGTGGCCTGGAATATCCACGATGACTCTATCCACAATGACTCTATCCATCGATGACTCTATCCATCGATGACTCTGTCCAGCGATGACTCTATCCATCGGTGACTCTATCCACGATGAACCTATCCATCTGTGACTCTATCCATCGATGATACCATCGATGACTCTATCCATCGATGACTCTATCCACGATGACTCTATCACGATGAACCTATCCATCAATGACTCTATCCATCGATGACTCTATCCACAATGACTCTATCCATCGATGACTCTATCCATCGGTGACTCTATCCAACGGTGACTCTATCCATCGATGACTCTATCCACGATGACTCTATCCACGATGAACCTATCCATCTGTGACTCTATCCATCAATGACTCTATCCATCGATGACTCTATCCACAATGACTCTATCCATCGATGACTCTATCCATCGGTGACTCTATCCAACGGTGACTCTATCCATCGATGACTCTATCCACGATGACTCTATCCACGATGAACCTATCCATCTGTGACTCTATCCATCGATGACTCTATCCACGATGACTCTATCCACGATGACTCTATCCATTGGTGACCCTATGTATGATAATTATATACCATGCCCTTTTCTTGTTTCCTCCTCTAATCCTTACACCTTTGGCATCTTTTTCCAGACATTTTGGTTTCCTTTGATATTGTTCCCTATTCCCCTGTTTCTACTCAACTCAAAGGCAACAAATGTTACCATACATCCTCCTTCCAACTGGGCAGCAATATTCTAAATCCTACATACTTTCTTTGTTTCTTTGCCCCGTCTTTGTACTTCTTGTGGATCGCTTCTTCACATCACATGTTCTACTCTTCACACCGATTTCTGACAATAATCTTAATCTTACCTTTCTCATACCATTGTGTATTTCAGTCATTCTCCATTCCTCCTCTGCCATCTGTGGACATAGCTTTTATTGGGGGAAGATGGGTTCAGTCACTACTTATTTTTCATTGAATATTACCATTTTCTCAAATTCTTTTATAGGCATTTTTCAAATATTTGGTGTTTACTCAAGTAACAACAATGCAAACCACGTTTCATGTTTCCAATTATTCCCATTTCCCCCAATGTTGTGATACAACATTCGTGGAAGGGTCTTTCATAGTCCCCTTTTCTCCTTAATTTGCTCCTTCATCACTCTGATTGGGCACCTGGAACGGGCGACTGATAGTTTTCAGATTTTGAGGCTCTAAATAAAGTGTTCCTTAAAAAGCAATATAAAAAAGCCACAAACATGCAATAAAACTGCAAATTAAGGACATCAGTATCCTTAATACGTGGACGGGGGGAGAAACCTAATATACGATAAATTTAATTTTACATTTAATAATGTCTGTTAATTTCGTTAAAATCCACCCAGCAATGCTTCCTGCATGGGGAAGAAAAAGCATTCCAATCCAAAATAATTCTGATGCTCCAGGATTCAGATTATACCCGTGGAGGATGTCAATGATCGTATACCCGATGGAAGCTGAGCAGGAATGATACTTCCAATTTGTTACTCTGTTTTGTACTGTTCTGGTGAATTTGTTGGAGCTATTTAATAAATGATAATAATAATAATAATATAATATAATGATAAACAATAATATATATATATATATTTTTATTCAATTTGCCAATCACATTTTTATTCTAGAACGTTGTAGAACTGGGTTTTTTTAACAGTTTGGTTTGTTACATATTCTGCCAGTAAACTGAAAACAATTTGAGACAGTCTGCAAGAATATTTGCCCAAAAAAAACCCAAAATTCGGTCAAAAAATGATACACTTAACTTATGATATTTACTCCATCCCATCCTAACACAACTTGGAGTGATGCTTAATGAATTATATTTTCCAGATCTAAATGTTAATCATAAACATATATATATATATATATATATAATATATATTAATATATAGTAAAAAAACTAATTTTATCTTAAAGATAATTGCATTTCTTATCAGAATAACAAACAGTTCTTCCTACAAGAAGATTCTTTCTTCATTTTTTTTAATGGTACCCGGCCTGGGATTTTCACAGGATTTGTTTCAGTCTTAAGAAGATTTTTACCTACAAGTGCTCTCCTTTTTCTGACGGGCCAGTCTTACAACGTTTTCCATGAAGATTAATTTAGATGTTCTGTTTCAGGAATCCATGCTTAAATCACGTGACCCGGGCCCTTTTGAAAAACGGAGCGGGCCGGCGAAGGGTAAGCCGTGTTCTAAGCGCTTTGAACAGTGCTTCTTAGTTGCGAGGAGAATGGGTAATCTGTCTTGCAAACACCGTGAGTGCAGACCAGTAATCAGAGGAGAAGTCTGTCCGTGGGATGAATGTGTCAATTTACTCTAAAACTGGCAAATGAGACATTTCTCACAGTGTCAGGATTTTCTTGTATTAATTTGATTTCTTTTTTTCTGTTTTCAACCAAAAAAAAACAAAATAGATATTTGATATGTGGGAGGAATGTTCTTATTTAAAAATATGTGGCAACCGGTATAAATTTGGAATCTTGCACTTTTTCTAGTTTGTTTACCTGACACAACATGAGAATAAAAATGTAGTTTGTTGCTGTGGATATCCATTCAGTGGCCTCTGGTCGTAAAGTGTCATGGCCGCCATTTTATCGCCATTCCGGTCCTATTTGTATATATATATATATATATATATATATATATATTATATATATTATATATATATATATATATTACTAACCTGTCCCTACTTGGCCAATATCACCTCCCTGGGTATGTTCTGTTGTAGTTTGATATCTGCTGTTGGAAATTGCTAGAAGACTGTATCAAACCAATAAGAGGGAAGCATAAATCACATTTACCATTAATTCCATGTAATTACAAAAAACGTCCCTCCCATCTCATATTATATCAGTTGATCTCAAGTTCTTCTCCTAATCCAATTCCCCACCGCCCAAATGCGTAAACATTTCTACAACCACCCATTCTTTTTACTCATATATATTTTCCGTGAGCTACAAGGTGTCCATAGGGAAGCCAAGTACATTGTACCACCCAGGCTTGCACTCTTGTCGAAGGGCTATATGCAAGTACATCAAGCAAAACAATTAACTATCTTTATCAAAATGGTGGTTATTGTCAAAGTTTGCATTTGGAGAACAGACACCAGTCAATATCAATAAACCTTTTTAGCGCACATGGCGTGACTATTACGTGACTATTAGCCCGTCTCAGGTTTCTGTTCGATCGACTTGTCTAACGCCAGTGATCCATCATCACGTTTAATCTTTTGGTGGTCTTTCCGTAGCATTTTAAGTATGCTTAATTCACTCCACTTAGTAACGTCCCGCTCGGAAAGTTCTTTGCTCTTTCATCCTCAGAAAAATGGTCTGGCTTCAAAATGGAAACCGGCCACCTCTACTCCCTTCAACCAAGAACCTCTTCCTTTTTTTTTTTTTTTTACAAACTCTTCCTTTTACGAACGATTTGTTTTTCCAGCAGTTCTAAGTCGTTTGGCACATATAAATGAACTAATTAATAATTGAAACGGTGATGACGGCCTATTTGAATTTGTCAGGGGTACAACACATTTCTTTGATGGTATTAGCGGCGTGATTAGTTTTCTTTAGTAGAAATGAACTCAAAGAAAACAAGGGACAACAGAGCCGTCTCTGCGGAGGACTCATTTAAATAAATATGAAAAGCATAGCTGTGAAGAAATTATCCCGATTCCTGAGAGGTATCTTAAGTGTTCTCAGCTATGTCAATAGCCTAAAGGGAAGAATATTGTTTTTTCGATGGTTTAATTACTGTACTAACATACTTTATAATTATACAGAGAATTCCAAATTGTTTTTGTGTAGAGGGATACCTGCAGTTGGAGATTTTAGGATGGAGGTGGACAGGAGTTAAATCATTTTTATTAATAGAACAGATATTTTGAGGAATTAATATCATATATATTTTAGAAATATATTTTTAGATATATATTAGAAAAATACGCAGGTTTTTTTACATTACTGAAAATATGCATTTGAAAAATTAAAATTTTAAACAATATAAAATACTTTATGAAATTATAAACTTTAAGGTCACTTATTTTATATAAGTGAAGGAAAGTAAATGTTATTGAACAAATACATAATATATCACGTAATAAAATAAATAATAAAAAAATAAAAATACTATGCTGCATAAAAAAGTAGCCCGTCAGTTTTGAATTATTTTTTAACAAAAAATTTCCTGATCTTGGAAAGAATAACCTTTATTTTTAATACATATCCACCAATGAAGCGTTTGAAAAATAAGGCCAAATATTTAATATCTGTGATATAAATCACCTGTTTTCTAAAATATGTAAAGACTAAAAAAGTAATAAAGTTTTACTGAAAGAAAGCAAAATAATAATTTGGTAGTGATTTGAGATATATGCATGCACTGTGTTGGAATTTAGACAGATTTGTAATGTAACAGTTTTACACATTTTTTATGTTTTGACCTCGGTTGCTTTTTAGAAAGCAAAAATAACAATAAGAAAATAAAATATATATTTTAGGATATATTTATCCTAAAGGATATATTTATCATACTAAAGTAGGTCAAGATGCATTGACATTTGGAGTATCAGTTGTATTAATAGCGCACAGATAATATTTTCTTTGATAATACTAAATCGATTTGTAAACATGCTAATTTCCAACCAAATACTATGATAAGAAAATGAAGAATATAATAAAAAAATGAGAATATTATAAATTGAGGGTGAGATAAAAAAAGTGGTCCTGATGCCAGGTTTGAAAAGTTGCTGGTGGAATAGTGCAAAGACCGCGGAAATAGCAATGGGTTGCTATGGTGATTATATCTGCTTGAATATAACACAAGACAGTCTTTTGCAATCATATTTCAAAGAGCAATTATATGAATAAAAGAAAAAGCATAAGTAAGGCAAACGTGTAGTAATATTCGTTTAATCAACTCATCAATACAACGGGGCTGAGAAATACCATTTCCCCTTTTAACTAGTGCGATAGGTAGATATAGGGCAAGACCCAGGGGCATAACAAGAAACCATAGGCTGCCCTGTGCAGATATCCCCCCCAATGTCACCAAGCAACAAGTCTCACAGAGACAGCTTTGCCACCACACATTTTCCAGTGACAACTTTGTCCCCAAACAGCTTGCCGGTGCCATCTTACCCCCGAAAGTGCTTACCTGTGCCACGTTAGCCTCCAAATAGCTTGCCTGTCTGTCTCTCTCTCCTTCCGTGCATCTAGAATCCAGTAGCTACGTTACTGTGTTACTATGTAACGGTTCCGAAGAGCCAGTGTTGCCATAGAGTTACCAGTTTTTCCATTGAATTTGGAACAGCTTGGTAGAGTCATGTGATAATCATGAGCACGTTATGTTCCAAAACATACATTATTGTAAAATGTACACATTAACCTATTCAACTCAATATGTTAAGAAGCTGTAAAAGCCTTCAATTTAAAGAATCTTAAGGCAATCTTAAGGCGTTCATCCACAAAATATTGTCAACGACATAAAAATAAAGATTCTCTTATTGTGTTTTCCAAAATATAGATTTTTACCGTATTTGCATATTTTGGGGATTTTTTTTTGACTAAAAAAATATTACCGCTATACAAAAAACATATAATCGAGTGTAAAATGTATATTTTGATTAAAATGTATTCATATTGACTCCAAAAGTCACCTGGAATGGTTTCACTGAGAATGTAATTCCTCTCTCCACTCACTCGGCTATGTGAGTTCTTACAAAGACTTATTCTACGCAAACCTCTTCATTTGAATTTTGGTGATTTATTCAATCTGAGTTGTGTGTGTTCTACTGTAAATTAATACTAAAAATTGCTTTTTTGGCTTTACTTTACTAAAAACAAAATCATTTCAACAGTTGAAGAACTTTTTTTTTGTAAGTACATATGGTTTTGTTACACTTCTTAGATTTCTGTCCAAAAGGAGAGTTCTTGTTGATCGTCTACCTCGCATAAATTGGCAAAGTCTTTTTCTGAGTACCGTAGAATCTCAGGGATCCCTATGTCTTTTTATACTGTTGTGTGTTCTACCTGTTACCATAACGACAAGAGTTTGAGATACTCTGATACTATTGAAGTTTGTAACACTGGACATAGAGGTGATCCAGTTTCCATGGAGACCACTATGGTAAAAGGTAATGTAGTCACGCTCTTAGTTTTTATGGACGTTACCTTTATTACTGTTGCTGAGCTACCCTGGGTAACAAGAATAAAGACCTAAAAAAATAAAATAACCAATTTTAGGTTTGTTCATATTTTTGCTTGAAGAGTTTTTTGGGGGCACCCGAACTAGACTGAGACAAGATCTTCACAAGATGCTTTCTCAGTGTCCTGCTCAACTGTGTTTTTATTTATGCAATTTTTATGTATAACACTGTACAAGTTTTATTTTTATTTTTTTTTATAAACACCAAACCAGATGTGAATTAACACCTGTACTTCTGCAAATTCGTAACTTTATAGAAATCATGCCGGTAACGTGTTCTTGAGTCTAAATTCACATCTCGTAAAAAAGTCTGATTACCATTTTAAACGATGGTCCTCTGGAATTCTGGTGGGCCGATCTGGATTTGGCAGATACCAGGAGAACAGTACCTACCGGAATGCATGGTGTCTACTGTGAAGTTTGGTGGAGGACGGGTAATGGTCTTGGGCTGTTTTGCAGGGTTTGGTCGCCTTAGTTCCAGTAAAGGATAATGTTAATGCGTCAGCATACCAAGACATTTTGGACAATGTGATGCTTCCAACTTTACGAGGACAGTTTGGGGATGACCCTGTTCTATTGCAGCATGACTGCACCCCAAAGCAGAAAGCAAGCTCCATAAAGACATGTTTGGATGAGTTTGGGGTGGAAGAACTTGGCCGGCCGCACAGAGCCCCGACCTCAACCCCATCCAACACCTTTGGGATCAACTGGAACGGAGATTGTGAGACGGGCGTCTTGTCCAACATCAGCGCCTGACCTCACGAACGCTCTACTGGACGAACGGGCAAAAATACCTACAGAAAACCCCCAAAATCCTGTGGAAAACCTTCCCAGAAGAGTGGAAGCTGTTATGGCTGCAAAGAAGAAGCCAACTGGATATCAATGACCATGATTTTGCAATGGAATTCCGATAAGCTAATATAGGTATAATGGTCAGGTGTCCACAGACTTTTGCTCACAGAATATATCTATGAACCTTATTTTTTAAACAGCTTGAAAGACATTTAAGGTCTTAAATAGCCCCTCAACCCTTTCACCAGGGTTTGAACCGTATTAATACAAAAGTCGCACAATAGCTAAAAAACAGTAACTAAATAAAAAAATATCAGGCCCTAATTACACCTGTTTACTTAAGAGATATCTTCAACACCTCCACAAACACACCTGCTCGTTGACTGCCAAAGGGCCGAGCATCTGCAAACAGACGGCCAGGGTAAAATCGAATTAAGCCGGGGCTGTATCACGCTGCAAACTGACAGAGGCTTAGCGTAGCTTAGTTAATGTTAAGGCGTGTGCAGATACTACAAAGCCGGGGACAGCACCATCCTTCTTACTCATAGAAGGTGTTCTCAGACTATTATATGTTTAAGCCTCCCTTAGCTTTGCATATTTACCCATTCGTTACACAACACCGAGACTCTGGATTAGCATTGATTATCAGGACTGTCACTATAGTCACAGGTAGTGTGGTCTTATCAGCTGCAGTTGTGTGATAAAGCTCTTGCCTTAAAGTGGGAACTGTCAAAGTTCCATATTAATCACAAACTTCATTCTTACACCTATATACACCGAATCAAGGTATTTTTAATAAAGAGTTATAATAAAAATGACCCTCGATGTTTTCTTTATCTCACCAGCACCCAAAAAAACAACATATGAACCAATTGAATGAAATTGAATGAAATCAATTGAATGAAATTGAATTGAAATCATTGAATGAAATTGAATGAAGTCAAGGTATTTTTAATAAAGAGATATAATAAAAATGACCCCCAATGTTTTATCTCACCAGCACCCAAAAAAACCAACATATGAACCAATTGAATGAAGCCAACATATGAACCAATTGAATGAAATCAACATATGAACCAATTGAATGAAATTGAATGAAATCAAGGTATCTTTAATAAAGAGGTATAATAAAAATGACCCTCAATGTTTTATCTCACCAGCACCCAAAAAACAACATATGAACCAATTGAATGAAATCAACATATGAACCAATTGAATGAAATTGAATGAAGTCAAGGTATTTTTAATAAAGAGTTATAATAAAAATGACCCTCAATATTTTATCTCACCAGCACCCAAAAAACCAACATATGAACCATGACATGCCAATACAAAGTAATCCCCAAATTCCATCCTCATTTACATGTTAATCATCTCACACTTGAAGAAGAGACTTCTGGTGTTTTCAAAGTTTATTGGGCTCCCCTTCCTGTTCTTTTAATATTCCTGCTCTTTAAAATGAATCACAAATGACCGCTATAAAAAAAAAAATGCGCTGCACCTCTATAGAAAACAACCTAAGGTCTGTGTTCTGTTACTTTGTTCTTGTTCAGCTTATATACCATTTCCCATCCCTCTAAGTCCACGAGGGGCTCAATCATTTTTTGAAAGGCAATGTTAACACAACGTGTTGTGCGAAACATTCCAAAGAGGATTATTCGATCCCACCGAGCACTCCCAACCAGATAAAAAAAAGTTATGATTTATAGAAAACTGCTCTAGTTTTCTCCCAACTCCCAGGTTTATGTGGCTTATGGTTTTTATACACGCAATACACATCACTATTTTTCACAAAGAAAAGGTCCGCACCTCAGCGTCACCTCTGAGCTCACTCATCTTTTCTCATCTTGATGAAATGAGGTTTCTACGACTGATAATATCCAGGCTTTTGAGTGTGTGGTTGGCGAGCAAAGGGATTCAATGTATTACCGCTCCTTGTTCTCATATTGTGATTGTTTTTCAGGATTAGATGTTTCATGTTTTAAGAAATTGTTGTTCTTCTGATGTGTGATACATGGGGGCCAGGATTCGATTCAGCTAGAAGTCATGTCTCCACAACATTTGTTTTAGAGGTTAGTGCTTGAGTTTTCACCTGTGGTTTCGAGAAATATCATTTTTGAGAATCATTCACTCTTGAGCACTCTCGCTAACGGACCTGCCCTCCTAAACCAACTTTACATCACTCAATATTGAATAAAAAAGGTCATTTTGAAGATATTTATATTGCTGGGGAGTTGTTAAAGGGACACTCCGGTGTCTCATGCAGGCTCATCAATGAAGAATGCTTATTAAAACTGTTTGTAATAGGCATGCTTCAACTTTAAAATAAATAAACACACCATTTAATTTAAAGTGCCCTTTTCGTGTCATTAATTGGCTGCTTGAAATCAATGAGATCACTTTATGGGCATGGTTCTCATTAGATCTGGACTGGTGGTGAGTATACCACATGGCTGTAGACAGCAGGAGATGTGTTTGGCCGAAGACATCCATGGAAATTTGGAGAGGGGGCAAGAGGTGGCACTTGCCCTCCCTGGAAATTCAAAGAGGCCCAATAGTGCCGCTGTAGGGGAGGAACAACACTGGGCTGTTTACGCCCTGTGTTGTCTAAGTGGTTTGGTCTCTTCCTCTCCCTCTAGCTAGTTTCCCCCCTTCACTCTGGCTGCTGCTCCTTCACAGACACTGAGTCCCCACCTGGGCAGAGACACAGTTTGCAGGCTGCAGACACAAGGTAGATTATTTCAAACATGTATTGCAGCTAGGGTTAGTTAACATGGGAAACAATATTTCCCATGACTCCCACCCAGTCTGGAATGTAAAGCATCATGGGAATGTGAGTACTCAACAACTGGAGCGCCAAAGGTTAGTCTTTACATCATCATGGATTGGTGCTGCCGCTATTGTGGAATGCACATCTCATGATTCCCAGCTATCTATTTGATCACCAAGTGTTACCACAACTGTCCTATCCAAGTGTCCTCTTTTGGTTCCAAACCCTTTTTTACCCCCCCCCCCAACTACCCTTGTTTTTGTAACAGCTCAAAATGTTTGCTGTGCATCACAGAGCTACACTACACACCATTTACTTTTCTTGACTGTAACTCCCAGGACGCCCATGAAGACATCCCCTGTGAGCCAAGCTGATGGAGGCAGGGAAAGAGGCTAATTTGTAAGGGGATGCTTGAAAGTACCAAGTCCAGAATTAATATTTTTTATATAATCAGGGAGCACTTCCACTGTGCCTTCATTCGTTCTGTGCTCCATCCATGGGTCTGGTATAAACATATATATATTTTACTATAATTGTTCTGATCTATAAAGCGTAGCTAAACATACTTGCATTATTTACACTAAAACCTTTTCGGTAAGATTCGGTGTAGCCAACTGTTCTTGAGCTGTTCCAGAATTAAAACTTCTAACATTCTTTGCCATTCTTTCTGAGCCTTCTGGGGATAAATATTGGGGGGGTGGTATTAGAAAGGGTGTATGTTGTACACAATTGTGATGTTAAAATATGTAAAGGTCACAGTTACCCTTTATGTATCCTACTGAAACTGTAAAAAAAAAGAGTAGAGTTCTCACCCAAGGCACGCAATTAAAAACAGTAAAAATCATAATCCTTCCACAACGCAACATAGACATACCTGGGAACTCTTTGGGTTTGACTCGGAGTCTTTGGGTGAAGCCTTTCTTCCCTGGGTCTCTTTCCACAGAAGAAAATGACCTGGACCACGCCCACTCCAAGTTATGTTCCACCTACTCCCCGCCTATTTTCCCATGGTCCCCACCCCCATTTCCTTCTGGTGCACACACAAAGCCAGTCCCCCAGTAGAGGGAGAGCTCTACGATTTGCCTGCCCTGGGGAGTTCCCAGGGCCAAACATACTGTTCGTCATTAATGCCAGCTTCAAAGGGCCAATGGGTTCAGTAAGAAGCATTAGGGGCCCCAAAAATCCTGGAGCCCATTTACTACAAGGGCTGCGGGGAGCTAGGCTATGCCTCTGCCAGCATTCAGATATTAAATGACTCCTGTGTTCTTAAAATATATCCGTATAAATAGATCTTGAAATCCGTAGTACATCGCCTCGCTTGATTAATGAGCTGTTTCTCCAGTTACTTGCAGAATATTATTCCTTTCAGAAATCTTGATTCTTATGACACCACATGCGTGAAAGAAATGTTCCAATTTATTTGTCTTTTGAATATAACAAGGCTGAAGATAGATTTGCACATCTGGATGAAATGATAATTTATCACATTTTTTTCCTTTCAAATGCAGAGACAGCATTTTTTTCCTTCAAAGCTAGGATGTTTCTTTAATCTTTAATCACAAAATACGCCGACATCAAAGGGAAAAAGCGCAACTGAGACTGTCACATTATAGCGCTCTTGGGCGGACTAATCATTTTCGTGATTACGAGTGTACCAGTGGAACTTCAGCATTAAAATGGGTTCGGTATATTAACACTTTGCAGAATTCTTGAGGCAAAGGATGAAATAAATTTAAATTCGCCAAGTGCCAGTCATGACCAGGACCGGACCGGCCACCTGGGGCACCACAAACACCCTTAAAGTGCCAGAGCCGCTTAGTCGTTCCCAGTCCAGTCCCGGTCACGACCTCTATCATTTCTCGAATTGTCTTATGGACATAATGTAAAGATGTATTTTACAAGGTTGTGCAGTATTCTCACTCTACGTAACGCCATAAATATATCTGTTTAGTTATATTATACTCATTAAACTACCTGCACTATGCCATACCTCCCAACTGTCCATCATTGCGGGGGGCAGTCCCGATTTCACCACTCTATCCCGCCGTCCCTCCAAGCTCTACCTCTGTCCCGCTTTTCGGGATTGCAGTCGCAATTTTATTCTCCGGTGACTATTAGGTCTTAAACTTAAGTATTTTTTTAAGGCTGTGACGATTATTTAAATAAATCTGGACATTGATGTCAATATATTTATTTAATATTTTTTTAATATGTTTTTTTTATTCTAAACGTTGCAAATTTACATAAATGACGGAGACATATGTAACGTTATAACAGGCCTGAAGTATATTACATATAATATACCTTCCAAAATTAAATAATGTAACCAAGTATTTTTAAAGTAAATGAAGTGACCGAGTATTCCTGCTCCCGAAGCTTGTTTCACTTCCATCGTTTGTATGTAAGAACAAAAAATATCCTGAGGACAATAATGAAAAAAAAAAGAAAGATTAAAACTTCTAAAAGGAGGGAGGAACAATGCCGGGTCAAAACACACGAAAAATCAGCAAACTGGAACCGCAGAATAATGCTAGAATCGACATTAAATGAGGGCAACGCAGAAATGAAGATAAATACAGAGCTTCCAGGGTCATTCCAGGTCATCAGGAGGTGGGGAGAGGTAAACATGGCGGCCGTGACATCATGTGCATGATGATAGAACCTTGGTGACAGAAACAATGCAATGGCTACTATTCTATTCCAGGGTCCCCTCGTTTAGACATTTCCCAGGTATGGTTATCTCACAGGGTTCCAAATATTCAGATGTTACCCGCTTCGTCACGTTTTAATGATTTACTCGGCTCGCATTCGTATTAATAATCGTTACACGAGTATAGACTAAGTTTCTCTGCTCTAGTGTACTCAGTTCATTGAAACAGTTGGCGGGTTCAAAGCCAAGTCTGCCGAGTCCTGCCGATGGCCACCACCAAGCTACTGTTGAGTAGCGAAGAATCTGTGTTCTCAATGAAGTCAGTTGAGAATTTAGTAGGGTCAGCAAGAAAAAAAACAAAGTTTTTGTTGAAGCTCATACCTTTAATTGGACCAAAATAGATGCTTTCGGGACTTTGGAGGTCTCTTCTTTAGATGACCGCGTCAGGATCTCAGAGGTCTCTCCTTTAGATGACCACTTCAGGATCTCTGAGATCTCTTCTTTAGATGACCGCTTCAGGATCTCAGAGGTCTCTTCTTTAGATGACCACTTCAGGATCTCTGAGATCTCTTCTTTAGATGGCCACTTCAGGATCTCAGAGGTCTCTTCTTCGATGTCGAGTTCTTACCGCTTTAAGCTTCTCCGTAGACCTTTTTAGTCTAGACTACCCCAGGCCAACTGGAAACTCCAGAACATATTCAGTTCTTGTTGTCCGTACCTCAAAAGCCCTTTTGTCCCGACACGTCTTTAGTCATTAGAACTGACAAGGATTTTTTTAGAGCTGCACTCAGCGAGTACGCCATTAACTTTACATACCCATTAGGCGACTCAAAGGGCAGAGTTTTTGTTATGAATCGCACATTGTTCATAAACAGCCGCAGAGTCTAATTTAGGAAAGAACCAAAATGGGGAGAAGTCTTCTCCAATCAGCTTCAACCCGAAATGCCGAGGCTATATTTTATCATTTTTATTTGCCACCATAAAGGGCTTGGAGTATGATAGATTTTGACACTTTGCATATATTTGCATTTGGCAATGATTTGCTTATTAGTAGTTACAGGATCCGCTTACTAACACACCGAGGCCAAATACCGAGGTTAAACCGTAAAAAGCTGCATTCCCCGGCACAAGTCAGCAAGGAGTTTTTGTTTAGCTGTAAAACTTGTGTTCTCGAGTTGCTACGTTAGCATTTTATACATTTTGAGGCTTCCGGCTGTAAAAAAAAAGGTGCATTTTGCATCATAAAGCTGATCTGTTGCGGAAACATCGAATGTTTCACTGAACCGGAAAAATATAAGTCTAGGCCTGTTTTACATTTAGCCGCCCGCCGCGGACGACATCGCGGATTGGATTATTTATGACGGAGCTGGGGAACAATGACACGATTTGTAACGTTACACCGTGAAAGCCGCCTGACCCACGTTACATCACATCTACTTATATGTAGCGCACGCAGAGTCCGTAGCGCTGTTACAATAGGAGACAGTAAAGATATTTAGCAGACAACATAACGCGAATGCGCGTCAAGACGTGCCGGTACAGAGGGAGTGGAGGGTCCTGGTCTTGTGGGCTTACAATCTATTGGACTACTGTAAATGTATTTTAAAGCTGCAGTCCCATTTTTATATATACATAGGGGGAAGCCTAGGGATAGTGTCGCTTAGCGTTGTATTTTGTTGCGCCCCCTATAGACACATGTAGCACCTGTGTCTGTCTTCAACCTATTGAATATTATTATCAAGCTCCACCCCATGCCTATGCCCCTCCCCTGCCACGCCCCTTTCCTAGGGTCAGGGCTCTTGACCTTTAATTAAAGTTTGCTGCATGACTCCAATTATTTTGTTATGCATTAAACATCAAATTAAATACCATCAAAAGTCGTTGGTCTCGCCTTAGATTCAGGAGCCATATGCCTGTCCTATGCATGTTTAAATTCCCTCACTGTATTAACCTCTACCACTCCTGCTGGGTGGCTGTTCCATTTATCTACCACCCTCTCACTAAAGTAAAACTTCCTTACCTTATGCAACATTGTGTAGGGCCGACTCGGAGCCCTAGTTTTGACCCAGTTTTTGCGTTTGTCACGGTTATTTAATGAATTGTCGGTGTGTTAGAAGCTCTTTGTAAGAGCTGCTGCTAAAAGCAATATACATACAACAAATAGCACAACATAGAACCCCTATCTACCAAGCAGAAAAAAATCCAAAAAAAAAACGCTCGATCTACAAACCCAGCGCCGGAGACTCAGCCCGGGGCTGCCAGACTAAATATTTCAATATATTTGTCTAGTAGCTTGCTGCTTCACAAAATAAACACCGGCAGCAGCAAATAAATAACTCAAAATCATGTTACTGCCTAAAAAACACATTGGCAAAAAAAATTACTTAACATTAAATATATATTTATATACGGGCATTGGTCGGCAGGCAAAACGGGGGGCAGATCGCTCTCTTTAGCAATAAGGCCCCCAGTGTCCCACTGCTCAATGGGCTCCCCAACGATCCCATTTACACTACGGGGGTTGTGCCGGTTCAGCATTACAAGTAGCTGTGTGCCTTTACGACACGGATCCCCGACATATGATGTCATTCCCTGGCTTCCTATGCATATGACATGGTGCGCCTTTTTTTAAGTGGCGCAGACGCCAGCTGAGGATGGGGAACCTAGGCCAATCCTGGTTTCTCCCCAAGTCTACTGGTCACCGGGGGTAAACTCCAGGTCGTGGGAGAGGCATTCCAGCACCCCCCACTCCCCCTTCAAAAATGGAGTGCGTCCCGCGACGTCAGCAGGATCCGCCTGCAACGTCGGGGACTTATGTCATCAGGCGGCCAATGGCCTTAAAGCGCCAGGGCCACCCCATCATCACCAGTCTGGTCATGGCTTAGATTTAAATACTTTAAGGGTTTTTAACAAAGTACAGCAAGGAAGTTTATAACGATAAATGTTAGAACCATCTAAAACCAGAGGTTCAGAGGCTTAGACTTTAATATAAGGAAGTTTTATTAAACTGAGATAAGTGGAATAGCCTTCCAGCAGAAGTGGTAGAGGCTGAAGGAAATTATACGTGCATATGGCTCCTGAATATAAGCCGAGACCAAAACCTAATAAAGATTTAGGTTTTTACAGCAAGGAAATGGGCCGACTAGATGGAATAAATGGGTCTGATCTGCTGTCAGAATCCAGCTGCCAAATAAGCAGTGTAATAAAAATATTATACACCCAAAGTCGATGCCGGGGGCACCTAAATCACGCAATGGCATATTCTATATATATATACTATATATATACATATATTACGATTACGATTACTGTAAAAGCCCACGAGAAAGAAAACCCCGTTTAATAGAGATTACAACGCCGAGGATCGCCGGATACGGCCAAGAAAACCCAACGAGCGGATGGGAAGCGGTTTCTAAGGGGAACCATAAATATCAGCGATCCCGTGAAGAGGGAAAGGCGCAGGCACATGCTCGTTCTCCTGATATTCAGGAATAAGGATCTTGGCCGGGATGGAAGCATGTCTCACATTTATACATTACTGGCCACACTTCCAAAACCCAAACACGTATCAGGGCACCTTAGGGGCCAAGCCCATGGGTTCCTTGGGATCCTGAGCTGTAAACTCCATCTTACCCTAAACTCTTATTTGTCTCATAACAGCCTATTTTGGCTTTACTGGCAGCCTCGTCCTGGCTTGTAAAAGCACCCCCAGTCTGTGTAATATTTAAGTCCAGATAATGTAACATGCACTGGCATCCGTGGATACTTTATATACTACTCAATGGTTCTACTCGGCTCCTTGCGGATACAATTTACTTTACAATTACCTCTATAAAGTGCTCATTCTTAAATAGTTCTTCAGGGAGCCCCTAAGGTCACTGAGGCTTATTTCTTTCTAAATAAAACACTAGCATTATGACCACCATCTTTTCGACAGGATTCCTGAGGTATGTATTACTAACCCCACCAAGGTAATGCCTTCCAGATGAAGAGGTCTTGTTTATGAGCGTACGGCACTAATACAGCACTTCGAACAACAGGCTTACCTTATGAATTTAAATAAATATATATATAAATTGCTAAGTTGTATCAGGCCCAGAATGTGGTTTGTGAAGGACATAAGTTATCATGTGATTCGTGGTGAGATATAAGGGCCAGAGACTGCTCCCGCAAGGTGTGTTCCATCCAAGAGATCAGGAGTAACCCGTCCAACAAGTCGACTTCAGGATGATCCATTTTGGAAGCATGAATGACCGTGAAGGATCGCTTTGGATTGTTTTTGGTGGTAGAACCCCATTTTCGTGCCTCACGTCCCATCACGTTGAGTTGAGTTGGGACTGAGGAACACCTTAGAACCGATAAATGATACATCTACTCAAGAAGCCAATCACCCGATTTATTGTTAGAATGGGTTTAATTAATGTGGAAATTTGGTTTGTGCCCCAATGTCCGTGTTGTTATAAGCAGATTAGCTTCAGGTTAGTCTAGACCAGGGGTAGACAACCTTCGACTCTCCAGATGTTGTGGACTACATTTCCCTTGATGCTTTGCCAGCAGTATGACTGTAAGAGCATTATGGGAGATGTAGTCCACAACATCAGGAGAGCCGCAGATTGCCTACCCCTGGTCTAGATCATTGGCTAAGAATTCTTGAAACATTCCTATGAGAGACAACGCCATACAGATTGAGATATTATGAACTATATTACGTTTTTGCTACTAAGCAAGGAACACAGAAATCATTGGAACGTTGAAGACAACATTTCGGGTTCGGACGACATAGAAGTAGAGGAAATCATGTTTCGAAGAATTGATTCATTGTATCTTCAATTGGCAATTTAAGAACAATGCAGCTTCAGTGAATGAGCCTTTTTAAGATTATTTTCCATAAATTTGATCTAAGAAGATGGAAGAGCCTTTTACTCCTCAAGTTGAGCGTAGCCAAAGTTTGTGTTGGCCGCGCTGCGCTTTGCTACGATCTGATAGTAACCAGCAGCCGAACAAAGTCTCGTTTTAAAGTCTTCTGACCTCATTCTTCAGACACCTCATTCTCTTAACAAAGGGAGCAACTAAAACCTACTTTGTTGATTTATGTCCCTGCAATCTGATTTCCAATATAAAAGCGAATATTGTTCCATCGCGAAGATGGCGGAACTCAACTTCTTAATGGAGTTGGCCCGGCCATCCGTATCTTTTTTTTTGTTACACAGGAGCAATCTTGTCCGGGCCCCCGTGTTTCAGAAATACTTGCGATTTTTCACTTTCCATTTGGCTCATAATACGGCATTAAAAAAATAATAATACTAATAAAAAAAAAACCCCTAGCCACTGCCAGCTCTCAACACTATAATCATTTGCAAATGTTTTTGAGTGGATGAATGATGAATTTAGTAACGTAACAGTATCAGTTAAGCTGTGTTTTGGCCCTACTTTTTTTTTCTTACATGTTTTAGAGCTATAAAGAGAACCCGTTTTTCGTGTTTAATTCCAATTAAAAAAAAAAAAAAAAGGATGATAAATATCTTTGCTTTGGACGCAGCTTTTACCTTTCATTATGATAGTATCCAATGACGTATTCCATTGTGGTTCTTGGGGCCAAACATCATTATTTGAATGTTATTTGAATGTAATGTCTGCGGTTTTTGTAATTGGGGTAGCATTATAAATACGGGAATTCTGCTTCCGAATGCAAACAATTCTAAAAAGAATAGCAGCGGGATAGAAAACAAAAAGGTTTTGTTTGAGCGAAACCAAACACATGCTATGGAACACAGGGTATTGCAGTTTAATGATGGAAAAAGGGAGGATTTTGGTTTATTTATATCACACGCAACTTTTTCCTACTTGCTTGTTGACTTATCCCGTGTCTTGTGTCTGCTTTTTGTGTTAATTAAGTACTTATATTTTTGGCCAGTGCTTCTTGAGATGTTTTACAAAGAGGTCAGTAAGTCCGTTCCGTGTCTGTAGAGACATAAGTACTGATTTTGGAAATCTTTACATCCAACCGGCGTTTCTACCGCTACTGGTAAGCAGTAGAGTTAGGATATGACGTTTTTTAAGGGTGGGGGAAGGGAGAGAACTAGCACAAGGAATTGATTACCTATGCTAGTATTGCCACTTTTTGCCACAGACCCCAGCATGAATAGACCCCACGTTTAATCCAGGTATCATCAGAACCATTCCACAGAAAATTCATCAGAAAAAAAAAAAGTGTGAATGACTTTTAATTAAAATTAAAAAATTAATAATAAAATTAAAATATTATAATATATTTATATATAACACTTAGAATATATATCCCAGGTGCAAGAGGGCAGTATGATTAATATGATTACGTATTTTCTATAAATCATTTGGCACCTTGGCAGGGAGGAACAGGACTTTTTAGACAACTGATATCTTTATAAGTAATTCTGCCTCAGCTATCTCTTATGTTTGCATCTGCATTGAAATGATGTCCTTTAATTACCGTACTCCCAAATATTGAAAAGGTCCACTTTTAGTGTATATTTTCTCCGATCTACACAAAAGACTATCCATATGTTGCATAGAATTTTTTAGGCAAGGATCTATAAATCTTTATTTGTGATTTTTTGTTTCTCAATTATTTGTCCTGAGATTCCGACATCCTATCTCACTACAGCCAAGAGCTACATCGGGGCCGAGAATTTAATGTTCAGGTATTAAAAAATTCCTGCAAAACCAAAAACTTGCATTTGTCGTGATTCTGAAGGATTCCGTGAAGAATAGCGGCTTTTATACGAGAGACGTGCGGTGCTACAAAACAAACATAACCTCAGGCTTGCCAAGGAACCTCAGGAAATCAGTCTATGTCAAAGACCAGTGTCTCATGATTGCGGCTCTCAAAGGAAAGATGCTGCCAAGTCCAGGCTTCTGATTTCCTTGGTTTCTCTTTAATTTCTCCAGCGGACCTTGGTCAGTGGTTCCGTTCAGTGCGTCTGCTGTCCATCCAATGTGTAATGGCTTTAAAATAACAAACGCTGCAACAGGAGATCATAATCTAAAAGCAGAGGGTCGGAGGCTTAGATGGATTGTAAGTAGTGGTACTTAAGTGGAACAGCTATCCTGCAGAAATGGTAGAGGTTAAGTTAAACATGCATGGGAGCGGTGTATGGCTCCCAATGAGACCAACGACTGATTAAGGTTTTAGTGTTGCCATCAGGAAAAATGGACAAACTAGATGGGCTGATTGGGTACTATCTATCTATCTCTATATCTATCTATCCACCCATCTATCTATCTATCTATCTATCTATCTATCTATCCATCCATCCATCTATCTATCTATCTATCTATCTATCTATCTTCTATCTATCATTCTATCTATCTCTCTATCTATCATTCTATCTATCTATTTATCTGTCGGTCATCTATCATGTATCTAGACAGTCTCTTTCTCCCCACTCCTTGCTGTTTATCTGCCCCAACACATCTCTTATCTCACTCACCGGCCTCTGTTGAGTTGTTGAGTTGTCTGCCGCCTCTAGAAATGCCCCTGGAGCCTCATGTTCTTGTCTCTCTGTGTAGAGTTCAGATTCGGGATCACCTTCTCACCTCCCTGCAGGTGACATCCCTCCAGCTGTCTCTGCCCCTGTGCCCTCACCTGCTCCCTGCCCTGACACAGGCCTCTGACATCCTGCTTCACTTATTCATCTGTCCGCAAACTTTACCATTCAATCTGTCGCCCAAATACCCCGTCCCATATCGCTGCCTCAGTACCTCTTACCGTCTGCTGCCCCCTCCCTCTCCCCTTTCTGTCTCTTCTTCTGTCTCTCTTTCTTTTTTCTTTCTCTCTCACTCTCACTCACTTCCTCTTATAGAGCGCTCTCTTTCTTGTACCCTGAGCTGACAACTACAAATGAGTCTCTTCTCTCTCACTCCTTCCCCTCTATTCCTCTCTGTTTCAGTCCCTCCGCCTTTGCGCTCTCTCCTCCTCTTTTTCTACTTTTTCCTTCAGTTTTTCTTTCAATCTGACCCCCACCTCTATTCCTATTGTGCCTCTTCTTCCTCCCTCCTTTCTTCCTTTTTCTCTCTCTCCCTAATAATCCCTTCTTTGTTTATCTCTCCGTATCTCCCCTCTGGTGCCTTTATCCCTTTTGTCTTTTATCCATCTGCCCTCTCTAATCTTCAACTTGTTTCTTCTCTGGATATTCTCCTCCACTCCTTCTCCTTTCCCTTTTTTTCACTCCCACCTCTGTCTCCTTTTTGGTCGCCAATCTCTCCCCCTTTTCTCCTCTCCTCTTACTTCCCCATCTGTCCTCAGAATTCTTTCCTAACAAAAGTGCTATTTAGTGATCCTGCCGTTATTCACCAGGAGAAGGGGGAGGAGAGAGAGAGAGAGGGTGGAGGGGAGAAAAGAGAGTGTCTGAGTGGGGGGGGGGCAGACTCTCATCTCTGGACACATGAAACTTCCTGACTCTAAATCAACCTGAGGGGATAGAGAGGGAGGGAGCGAGAGAGAGAGGGAAGAAAAAGAGAGAAAAACAGAGCTTGGAGAAGAAAAACGAAGAGGAGAAGACCGCGAGACCGCGGAAATTCGGCCCCCGCTCCAGAGACTGCTTTATTCCGTTAAAGAAATATTAACATTTATTTATAGAGCGCCAACAGATCCCGTAGCGCTATTAGATCAGGGAGACGTTAAAACATAACCTAGAATATATGTTAAGACATATTGGTAGAGAATAAGAAGTCGGCTTGGGGGAATAAGAATTATTATTATTTATTGTTTTATATAGCGCCATCAAGTTCCGTAGCGCTGTACAATGGGTGGACGGGACGTAACAAGTAGTATGTAACATAACAAACTGACTAACAGAGACAACAGGTGAGGAGGGCCCGGCTCAAGAGCTTACAGTCTAGAGGGAGAGACAGATTGAAGACAATGTAATATAATATGTATTTACTGCTCAGCACTCCCATCAGATATGCTTTTCTCTGACTTTTAAATAATTCATATGTTATTCCATATCCCACACCCAATTTTTTTTTTCAATCTAGTCCTACGCCTGGCTCGGGTTTCCATGGCATTTATCTTTTAACCCCTTTTGCAGCCGGTAATATGTCCCGTAGTCCCCGTACTAATTGGGGCGGTTCTCTTTTTTGTAGATGGAACCCCAAAATCATCTCCCCCCACCCCCCACAATATTCTTCCCAATTCTTCCTTTTGCCTTACCTTACCAGATGCATTTTTAACTCTTCCTCTTCCAGGGTCACCCACTCTGTATAATAAGAACCTCAACCGAAGATTAGCTTTAAAAAAAAAAAAAGAACTTATCCCTTTAAAGACCATCTGTGCCGGTAGCCGTACGCGGCTTTAATAGGCCGTGGGTATAAATATATAGCCTGCGAAACGCGTTGCGAAATGGGATATGTAAACTTTTATGGTATTTAACAAGATCTGCTGTTCTGTTTCGTGTCAAACATTAAAAGAGCAAATATGGAGCGTATCAAAGAGTATTTACACCTCTCTGTGGTTTTCTTTTTCGGGGACATCCTGAAATACCACAATCCTTTTTTTTCCTCGGCTGTATAAAGCTTGGAGCTCCTTAATCAGTGGCTTCGTCTGCCGAGATTTGCCAAATGTGCCAGTCTTAAACTTTTGCGTGTGTGAGCATAAAGGGACGCACTCCAAATACGAATCGTAACCCCTTAATGACAATGGGCGGTCCCTAAACCCATTGAAAACAATGCATTTTGAGCCCGTACAGGTACGGGCTGGGTCATTAAGGGGTTAAGGCAACGTTGCATTACAGTTATTAATATAGCGCCAACAGATTCAGTGGCGCAGCGGCGGCAGGGAACGGTGGAAACATTTAACATGGACAATTTTAAACTGACGATAACATTAACGCATGTTAGAGCATATTGGGGTAACGGGAGACGAAGGCCTGGGTCTTGAGAGCTTACAATCCGTTGGGTGGTTGAGGCTATTTAACTGGGGGGGGGGCTGGCATTTTTTGTTACTGGTTGTTTTCATGGCCGTAACACTGATGTCCACTAGTTTCTGTACTGGAAGTAGGGGGTCGCATTAAATATTGTAGAATGGTTCATATTGACTACGACCTCCACACTGCGCTTAATTTAATGGTACAAGCATGGGTGGCAAGGGCCTGGTGCTATCTTACCCTGGCTCTGATATAGATGTTTTTAGAGGTCAGGCTGGCAATTCGGTTTATTCATAAGCAGGACTTGTCTAGACAGCAGGTGGAATTGACACCCATCCCAGTTTCTTCAGGACAGCTTCAAAATGAGGAGGTGAGTCCCACACTCACCTATATCCCGACCTTCTCTTTTTTTTCTATATTCTATTTCCTGGAGAAGGCTATTACATTAGCGTATAGATCAAACAATCAACCTCAACAGTTTCTACAAGGACTCACATGGATTGGACTCAACCCAAGGTGATTAAATGTGTTGCAACTAATTAAATTGTGTTTACAGCAAGTTGGCAGTCAGGTTAAGCATATCCCAACTTGCCTCCACAATAGAAAGTGGGTTAAAAAATAGTTATAGTGTACAAAAAAGCTTGATACCAGGACAGGTCCCTCCACGGCTGTTTTGCATTGAGACAGTGGTTTTCTCCTGAAGGTTGTCTGCTAGCTTCATTTATAGGTCCCCTTTTTTAAATTGCCATCCGGTTTGTCAAGGAATCAGTGCCAGTATCCAACAAAGAGATTCCCAAGATCTCGCGTGATGACTCTTAAGCTCACACATGGTAACCATGCCTGGGAACTCTCTGGGTTTCGTCCGGAGACTCCAGGGGAAGCCCCACTTCTGTTATTATCCTTTTTTTATCTTGCATTTAATTAATTCATACCTCTCATGATTCCACATGGGCAATAAAGGGCATAGTGGGACAACTCGGCACAACAGCAGGACAGTACCTAGAAACAGGGATTGTCTCTGTTAATCTCGGACATTTGGTAGGAATGCAGTAAGACAGAAGAATAATGTATTGTATTTACACATTTTAATTTATGAGCCAATTTTGTCCTGTTGTACACATTATTGTGACTTTTCGGAATGTAGAAGACTGTGATACGCTCATACCAGAACTAGAAAAGCAGACAGGGGGGAAAAAAAACATGCTTGCGTTGGCCGGGAATCGAACCCGGGTCAACTGCTTGGAAGGCAGCTATGCTCACCACTATACCACCAACGCAACTTGCAGATGTGCAGACACAAAAACATCTGTCTAGCAAAAGCATGTGATTCTCACACTCTCACATGGTAACCATGCCTGGGAACTCTCTGGGTTTCTTCCGGAGACTCCAGTGGAAGCCTGGATTCTTTACCTGTCTTTGTCACGTCTCCTTTCGTCATACCCTTTGAATGTATGTACTTTAGGAAGTTCTGCTTAATTGTTGGTGCTGTATAAAATAAAAGATAATAATAATAATGTCTGCTTTGAAGAAACTGAAATGTTCTGTAGCCTGCAGATCCAAGGGTGGCCACAGGGGGCTGTACAGGGGTAATTGCCTTTGTTCCCCTGGATTTTCTTTCCTGCTTATGTGCAAACCTTACACTCCTCTTAGAACTGTTATTATCCTTTTTATCTTGCATTTCATTAATTCATACCGCTCATGATTCCACATGGCCAATAAGGGGCATAGTGGGACAACTCGTACCTAGAAACAGGGATTGTCTCTGTTAATCTCGGACATTTGGTAGGAATGCAGTAAAACAGAAGAATAATGTATTGTATTTACAAATTTTAATTTAGGAGCCAATTATGTCCTTTTGTACACATTATTGTGACATTTAGGAATGTAGAAGACATTCTATAGAACCAGAAAAGCAGACAGGGGGGAAAAAAAACCATGCTTGCGTTGGCCGGGAATCGAACCCGGGTCAACTGCTTGGAAGGCAGCTATGCTCACCACTATACCACCAACGCAACTTACAGATGTTAATACACAAAAACATCTGTCTAGCAAAAGCATGTGACACAGAACTCTATAGGCAGTTAAAAGAGCTGGAGGCATAGCTGAGGCAGACAGTAAGCCATTTACAAGTCCCGACAAGGAGGAATATTTACGTAACTGCCCATTAACAACTTCACAGGATTTCATGATGAAAGAAAATACATTTCTTCTCCTTGGGAAAGACTTAGTTCTTAGTTACCCTCGACGGTCCATCCTCTGGGAGGACCTCCCATAGCTTTGCTTAAAGCCCTGGAGGCTGTAGGTCCTCGTGAAGCCCTGAAATAGCAATCAATGGCACGCATCTATGTGAATGCTCTCTTTGATGGACATACTTTAGAGCCTGGCCCGAGTAAAAAAAACCTAAAAAAATGGACTTCAGGGGATTTAAGACTCAAGGAAGAACTGGATAAACTAACTATTTATGACCCATGTTCACCCCATGGTATTCTCACACTCTGAACTTATGTTTATAATAAGAGTTCCTAAAAGGGATACCTTTAGGGCCAACACAAGAAATGATACCATTTTTTGTAAGAAGAAGAAAGTATGACAAGACTATAGATTATTGTATACATAAATATGATCTTTACATTTTGAGCACTGAGGGCAGCAGTCACTTTGACAGATTTTGGTATAACTGGCGCATTCGTACAAATTTAAATTTTACCAAAACTTGCCAATTTTTTTAGTTTGCGCTCATGTCTGAAAATGGAGGGGCCGCAGGCAAAACAAACAAACAAAAAATCATCTTGAAATTCATTAATTTTTTAAGCAGCTTCTTGATCCAAGGAGAGATCTGACTGCCATTCTGGGGGTCAAGAACTGGATAGAGCCACAAACTGTATTTCTGCCTTCTTTTTGATCAACAGCAATTAACAGATATGGGAAAGGCTGAACTTGATGGACGCAGGTCTTTTTTTGGCCTATGTAACTATGTAACGTTTTATAGCCTCCCATGATCTCTGCTCACAAGCCCCTTCTCTCCTTTTGATGCTAAAGGCCGTTGGCCATTCCACCCTGGCCCAATTACTGATATCCCGTGTGCAGTCAAACAGCCCCTTCATCAATGCTGAATCATCTGAACTCTAGAGCCCAAACGCCTCTACCCTGAACTCATGACTCCGTCTCTTCATGAATTCCCATGTACACAAAACAGGCATGTTAACTAACACCATCATGCTCTATATATGTAACGGCCGCTCCATGAACCGTCATGCAGCCCTCAAGTTAACGTTTAATACTCAGTTCTAATTCCAGAAACCGGCAGCAGGTTCATGTTCCCGGTTTTGTACTGAGAATGTTCTTACCGGTTCTCAAATGTGGGCACCTCTCTCCCTTATCCGTTACTCCCTTTTGTGTCAGATACTGCATAATGGACACGTTATAACTCTGTACCGCTTCACCTGTAACCTCTTGTTCCAAGACTTCCACCATTCGATATTAGAAGGATCGGGTGCGCCTCCTCCCTCCATCCAGGGTAGAAAGGAACGCTTTGGAGATTGAAATCAGAGAAGTAGCAGACATGGCCAAGCTCTGTGCCCCGTGGGATGCCAGGATCTGTGCTCTGTGCCCTGTTGAGGCCAGGCTGCTTATCGCATCACATCCTGCATTCCGCCCGCTCAGGTCTCCAACCTGCGTTCTGCGTCCTAATTCTATCGATAATAAGTTGATATAAATCTTGTATAATCAGATCGAACAAAAGTACTATAACTGGCACAAGTTTGGGGAGAAACCACCAGTTACCCCCCCCCCCCCAAAAAAAAAAAGTGAACTCAAAGGGCATGTCCACACATTAAATAAATATAATCAAAAAAACGTGGGTAGACGGCCTTCAAGCAGCCTTTGTAAGAGTGGAAGAAGGAACTTAATGGCTCTAAATCACAAAGCCCACGCGATAGATCATTATAAATAAGTAAAGTTAGTAAAATCCCTGCCGCAACAGCAGCTCATTAATTAATTCACTTTATAAAACTTTATCAGACATCGTTTACACTTACGCTCACGCAGGGGCAACAAATAGCCTTGTCTTTAGGGTCCAGTTACCAGACACATGAGGACCTACCGGTCGGCTTGGCCGGGCATCCTCTTCTGAGGATTAAACGCACGCCAGCGCACCCCCCCATGGGCGTAGGGACCCCTAAAAATCTGGGCATAGCAATTTTATTGGCAGGGCATATTCTTGAATTCTGTCCCTCAAGGCATCCAGTCCCTCCTTACTTTTCCTGCCCCTGAGTTTGTGTTTCTCTAAGCAATAGGAGCCTCGCGTGGTGCTGTCGTTTTTGCTGCTTGCGTTACCATGGTAACATGCAAATTAAGCAGCCACAGGACCAGAATCCTCGTGGTGAGACAGTTGGGTGAAGCGCTGCCTGCTGCCTAATTTAACTGGGGGGTCTTTCTCCATTATCCACCCCTCATGATTTCCTGGGGGGGATCTGCCTCCCCCCGGTTCCTACGTCCATGCGCACCCCTCGTTACCATTAAAAAGGAATGGTACTCCAACATGTTGACATCAATTACTGATCTTTGTTGATAAAAAGAAAACTTTTGGTATTTAGTTGCCAAGTTTCCGTCTGAGTAGCGATAGCTTTTTGGCACAGTAGCCTACTTTAACTACCATAAAGTCGACTTGTGACCGTGGATCTGCCCTCGTTTTATTTTTGTTTTCTTAGCCCTTGAACTGTCTGAGATTAATTTTTTTTCTTTTCTTTTTTTTTTCTTCGCATTATTGTCTTTCTCTACGTCCCAAATTGTAGCCCCCTTGCATTTCTAAGTGAATGCTTATAGAGATCACAATATGGAGGCAATTGCAGTGGTGGGATTCAGCCGGTTCTTGCCGGTTCACGCGAACCGTTTCTTTAAAAATTAAAAGTTCACCGAACCATTTATTAATTAATATTCAAGTTTGCTGAGATTTCAGACGTTCCTCTGGCTTTTGGCATCGCGCGCAGCTTTTTCTTCCTTTATTATTCATATAATAAACATTTCTATTAATAAATGTTGAATTATAAATTATATATATATATATTCTAAATATATGATATTTATTATTAATATAATGGTAATTAGCATTCATTTATTAATGGTAATTAAAGATATTCACTGGTGCTTTTTAGATTGATTGTGATTTTTTTTATGTGACAAATGCAAATTATCAAAAGAGGCGCTTTTGAATTACTCTGGTAATAACTTGCTTATGTTTTTTTCTTTATTTCTTTATTATTAATATAAAAAAAGACATTATTATACATTTATTATATAAACATTAAATTTAAATGTATATAATTATTATGAATATGATGGTAATTACTGCATTAATTAACTTTTATGTGACAAATGCCATTGATAAAACATCAAAAGAGGCACTATAATTTTATTTTTTTTTTAAAGGTTTAGCAGTTCTTTAAATGTTTTATTAATTGCATTTGTCACATAAAAAAATCTCAATCAATAATCTAAAAAGCACCAATGCATGCTTTTCCAGACTTATATGGAGCACTTTGATGAACTGCTTTTCGTATATAAAAAAACATGCATATATTTGTTAAACAGCTTAAAATGGTTAAAGTTCCACTAGGAGTAACATGAGCAGCAGGATGGTGCAATATAGATTTAGTAACCCCTAAGATGCCAGTCCTGAATGCCACGCATTCCAGATTTTTTGGGTTCATACATACATGGAGAGCGAGGAGAGGCAATCCCGCTGTGCGGAAGACCGATTTGAAGACTAGGTCCACCGGAAAGATTTAAAACCTTTTCCGTGTGTCTTTCTTGTAATTCCGTAAATAGCCACTAGAGGGCAGTCAAACATGCTCGGCGGCATTTACACCCTTCCTGGATCAATTCTGTGCATCCTTGGTCTGTTTTCTATATAGTCCCATATGCTGAATGGATACTTCCCTATCATTTCATGTGTTCATACCTTTGTCGGGTTTGAGGGTGATTGGGAGGGATGGGGCTGTAGGACTGTATGTGGGAGGGGAAGGGTTGATAACACCTTAGGCGACGAGAATCGCAAGTTGGCAATAATGCCGCAGCACATCTCGACTGCAAAAGTTGGAGAGTGGGGTAGCTTGGTGGTACTGGGGAACAGTGCATGAAAGTCAGGACTGTCTCACAGAAACCAAGCAGTTTGGAAGGTATGGTGAATGCAAATCAGACTAGATAAGACAATGCCACACAGAGTGTTTTGAGTTATATCATCCACTTGGCTTGTCCTCTTCTGCTTCGCTCATCATATTACTGGGCTAGCCTGTTTGTAAATAATTGCAACATTCCCGTCCTTAGAGGCTCGAATAATTCCGCTCAGAGTAAGCGTTTGTGTGCCGTGTTTTGGTTTAAATATAAATATCCAGATCCTTGGATCTCGAGGAGGATTCAGAAAACACATGTTTGGCGGGATGTTTCGGAATATGACAGCGCTATGGAATGTTACTAACTGCAGAAGCCACGGAACTCCTTCGCTTTGGCGTTTAAAGGCACCGATACTCGTCGGCTGGCAGCATGGAAAATTCCTGTCATAGATCTTCACTGCAGCAAGCGAAAGGTCTGTCTTTCAAGCAGTTCATGTATGACAGCGCCTATCATCCACAGTGGAATTCTGATCATGCAACCTATGTAGGGACTTCTGTATGTGAATAAACCTATTTAATGTAGCGTTTTATATGAATACCATGGCATACTCCAGGAGCGTAGCTAAAAAACCACAGGGCCCTGGTGCGAAAATTGCCCCGGGACTCCCCAACATCAAAAGCTGCCTATTGTCCCCCTTCTATCATAGAACATATATAAGCACACTTACACAAATTAGACACACTTACTCATACTCATTAATGCATACTCCATCTCACCTCACATACAGAAACATGCTCACACCCATCCATGTATACACACACTCACACGCACAAGTGCACATCCATGCTTACACACACTATTACACATCCATGGTCGCTCACACAAGTGCACATGCATGCTCACACACACAATTACACATCCACACTTATATTTACACATTCATGCTCACATACAAACACACATACATACACACACACATACAAGTATACATACATACCCCTGCCCGCCCCGTTTACCTCTCCCTGCTCCTGCAGCTTGCTGCCCGGCTGCTCACACACACACTGAGCGAACAGCCTCGGTTTCACCATGGGGTCACATGACCCCAATATGCTCCTGTCTCCCATTGCCGGTTAAAAGAGCCCCTTTGACCCGGATCAGTGCGTGACAGGTGGGAAGGGCCCTTTCTAAACAATTTTGAGGCGGTATGAGGAGACAGGAATAAGGGGTCGCAGGGCGCCTGTAGTTACGCCAGTTGCATACCATCAATATTTTAAGTGTTCACACCGGGGCACCTGTGTTCAGGGTGCGGCTAGAGGCAGGGAAAAGCGTGGTTGGACCCAGGAGGGGGCACGGTCAGGCCACCATACTTGGCATTCATAGCCTGGCATTCAGCTACAGCATGGACCTGCACCTTTCTTGGTTTCACGGCATTCTGGGCCCGGTCCGGAGCGACCAGAGGATCTCCCCAAAAGCGGGGCAGTGGGACAGCTACGCGAAACTGGGAGATTTTTACCTCAGGAAACCTGGGAATTATGCCATGGTTGCAGCCGCATCATTGTATATCTCTCTTCATTAATTTGGTGGTGTTACCGGTATGTATATATATTTGTTGCCAAGTTCCCGCCAGGCTGATCTGAGATACTAAATTCCGATCTAAGTCCCTCTGGACTCTAGAAACATCTGTGGGCAGCTGCTTTTAGATCACTCATTAATGGATTTTTTCAGAGCAAGCTTTTCCTGGTTGCGCTGCGTTTACCAAACCATTCACGATGCCGGACCACTCAATGATAAGTGCGGCGCCGAGCAAGGACAAGCCATGAAGACCACCATGTTTCCTACGCCATATCTCAAATCCATCGGCCAAGTTACCATGGGCAACAATCCCTTTTCTAAAATGGATTTCCCAGTAACCGTTCCCACATCAGATCTAAAGTTTGTTTACGGTATCTTTCTCTAAAAAAAAATATGAAAGAGCCTTCAGAGGATTGTGAGAAGGAAGAATTAGCCAGGATGAAGCTAATACAGAACAGAAAAGCATTCTCTACATACCATCCTATTTTAACCCTTGAATGTCAGAAATATTACATTGCTCGTGTCTCCCGGCCCATGAGAGGTTAATGGTTGGAGGGTTTGGTGTTACCATGCATGGCTAACAGAAGACCTTTAACCCTTTGAAGACCAGCTTGCAGTGTTCTCGGATGACTACAAATCGCTTGCGGTCCTCAGGATTAAAAGTAATTTCTTCATATTTTTATAAACATCACCCTATCGTCATTTTTTCCCCCCCACCCTCGGATGGTTAATCGTTCCGTGCCTGGCAGTGCTGGATCTCTTGGCATTTGAAAAATCCACCTTGGATGCCGCTCAAGTTTAATTCATCGCAATAGTAATTACTGCCGGGACAAGCGCTCGGAGAAATATTTACACAAGCATTCGAAAAAGAATCTAGAAGAGAATTTGCTCCCGACGTATGTTCTGGATGGAAAAGAGGAAGATTAAAGGAATGGAGGCATCTGCCGTGAATATTTAATATGCAGAAATTATCCGAAAAATACAAATATCTGTTCCTAGGAATTTGCAATATTATCCAACCTGGTGTACTAATCATTGGAATAGTTTATTATGGAAGTCTTCTTGTAAGCGTTAAATATTTTATTAAGGAGAATATGTCGAGGATGCTCTCATTTTTAAGTCTATTCTCATAACTGAGGAATCGCCAGTTTCGTGGGACCAGATTTCCAAACCCCCCCAGCCAAATAAACTCACAGACGCAAACTGTTTGGATAAAAGTTGGTCACAGATTTGAATATGTATGGGAAACAAAACATAAACCAATTATCAACCCAATAAATTCATTGCCAGAATTGCAACAAAAGTAATACGGTGTATACATCCCCTCATTGTCTTCCAATCACCCCCCTGAGAATGACAACCCCCTTTCCATACATATAACAGCTCCATTAACCCCAACCACAAAACCAATCGGGAAAGAACCTACGGAGACGCAGCTTTCCCACACCCGGTTCTGAGACACAGACCAAATCTAAGCCACCAACCAAACCAAAAACACACTATTTCCTATTACGCAACCGTTATTGCACCCCTACCTTACACTGGCCAGCCCCGCCACTGTGACGCTGACGAGAAGACCCTTGGTCACCCTACTAATAACAGGGAGGGCGGCTGTGAGATTCAGGTAAGAAAAACTGATGAGAAGTGATACTTACAAAATGGAGGGACCTATTTATACCTCCCGAAGTCCCAAAGGTCCCAAAGGACCTCCCAAAGTCCCAAAGCCAATGTCCCTCACCCAGTCAAGGCCGCTTTCGTTTAGCTGCACTGTTCCGTGGGCTACATTCCAACGATTTCAGAATCGGTAACTTTGTTTCGTAAAGATTGAATAATGAATATACTGTTTTGAGATCACGAGCGTCTTCATCTTTATTCACGTCTTTCTCAACTTTGTTAAGGTAATTTTTTTTACGGCCTCTTAGCATAGAAGGTTTTTGGCTTCCATTGAGTCTAAAGAGAGGTCAAAAGATTAAGTTTAAAAATAAATGAGGGCAGAGATGTCTCCTGGCTGGGTGCTGTCTTAGGCTTGACCCATCCTCTTACCTCAAGGCCTTGGCGAGAATGGTTGATGGGGGTATCTGGCTCAACGGGGGCAGATATAAGATAACATAAGATCAACTTCATTCCTTATGACTTGCGGACCCGGGTGGAGGTTTTTCATAGAGTAATGACATGACGTCATATCCCATGCGTCAATCATGGCGATGCGCAGACCTTTAAATGCTGCCCTCATTAAGATGTCCAGTTGAAAAGCCAGCCAATCACTGGTGTATACAGATTGTTCGCCTGTATTAGCCGTTTTAATAATAACGGTAGTCTGTGGGCTGCGGGAGAGCAGGGATACAACTGCCTTCCGTACCTGGGCTAACCTTCGTATGTAAAACCGTATGGGGAAGCTAGTGAAATGGGCCCAAATTGTTATCACTACAACTGTATGAGGTCCTCCACTAATGCCCGCTATGTCTACAGACTCATAGTGGATATCAGAGGCCATGCACCGTGTGGTCCTATAAGGTAGTCCGTGAGATCTAAAACTCAGTAAGAGTCCAAATTCCGGGTCTACCGCAAGCAATGGTCCCGGCATGTAATTAACGTGCAGATCAATCGCCTTGAGGCCTGAGAGGAAACAAAAAAAGTGAATTAATTTTTCTAGATTAATATTAGTTGTTAACTACCTTTCCTAAATGTACTTATTACCACTAATTATGCATTTTGCCTTATCAATAAATGTATACACACACATAAATACATAAACTGAACCACCCCGAAACAAGGCTTATGACCCGTAAATTCCAGATATTTGTTCATGGTCTACCAAAAATAGTCAACTGGCTCTTCTTTTACGCTTTGTTCATTCTATCATGTTCTTCCTTTTCTCCATCTATCATCTATGCGAGGGAAGACATGTCATGGTCACCCTTTCTATGGAGGGTGTTCTTGATGGTTGGATATTTCTCAGAGCTGTACATGTTCATCTAGTTTTAGAGTCAAGCTAGAAATGAATATTCAAAGCTATGTAAAAATTCTGAATCAGTGCTGAATCATTATATCCTTTTTCTAATTTAAACATTCTTAATCCTCCTCACTTTTCCAGCATCTCAATCTACTGGATTAGTTCTTAGATTGTATGCTGACTGCTGCTCCTCATCCTCCTTTCTTCTTTTTTTAGTTCCTAATGTTCATTCCTCCATGTATCCCCCCTGTTAGATCAACATCGTTCCCATACCCATTATCTCCCATTTCCTTTAAAATGTTAAGGAAATCAGATACAGAAAAAGGTCCTCTGGTTCTTGGTGGCTTTGCTTACTTGGGATGAATCTCTCTAGATATTCAAACCACTGACGCAGAGTGGAATCTCCAAACATGTAGATATTCTTTCCCCGTAGGCAGTCGCTGGCATTGGATGGGTGAGGGAAGTGTTGCCCCTGACATGTCAAGGATACCCAGTTATCATTATAATAATATCCAGAAGGCTGTGGGGGCTCTAGGCCTGGTCTACAGACTGGCAGCTTTGAGATGAGTTCTATGAGAAAAAGAAGAAGGTCAAAGTAATAGCATGAGCTGCTAAGAATAAGTGGAATAATGTAATTAATAGAAGGCTATTACCCAATAAAGCTAAATATACTTAGCATTAGCAACTCATATCGGTCACAAACAATGTCAGGTGACTCTGCCCAGGAAAATGGAAACATTAAGATCCAAAATAAGAAATTTCCAATTTCCAATACATAAACATTGTATTATGTAGAGTTATTGCAGGAAAGAACCAGTTGGTCGATCTAGTCTGACCTTTTGGATCACTTGTTACGTACCGTATTTGCTCAAATATAAGATGACCCTGATTATAAGACAACCCACAAACTTTGTATCTCAATGAAAGAAAGAAAAAAAAAGACCTAATTTAAGATGATCCTCACTTGCACTCTGCTCCTCACTCATACGCACACTTACACTCTGCTCCTCACTCATACGCATATTTATGCCAATAAAGCATATGCACAAGTTGGGGTTCTTTTAAGAATGAAGCCCACGGGGGCCAGAATGGACTAGAGTGGGCCCTGACAGAGTGCTGAGCAGGGCTAGGCTAAGGCAGGAATTGTGGATTTTAGGGGAGGAGTTTTGGCAGGAGGATATTTAAGTTTGGTGATCACAGGGGTAAGGATCCATTTTGTTTAACCTTACCTGGTGTTGTTTGTCTTTCCCTGTCTATCTCTTGTTGTCTATCTTGTATACTTGGCTGTTTATTGCTTCTGTTCCTTTGCTGTCTGTTTCTCTTTTGTGTCCTGGCCTGTCTTTGTTTTTTGTGTCATTTTGTGTTTGGGTCTGTCTTGTTTCTGTGTTTTTTGTGTCTGAGTCTTTTCCTTTTTATCTGGGGCTCTTTTTTGTGTGCCTGTCTGTTCTCCCCCCCTTTTTTCTCTCCCCTCTTCTTGTCCCCTGCAGGTGTCTGTATGGATTTGAGGTTCTGCAGCAGCTGTTGGACCTCGTGGCTGCAGGAGCGACTAGGCCGCATGCTGGATCCAGCTGGATTGTTCCTGAAGGCTGGCATGGAGGACTACAGCAGCGTTGGAGCATAGGAGCAGAGGCAGACCTGAGGAGGACGACACAGATAGCCCAGGACGGGGCCTGGGAGTCAAAGCAACCCATTTGCGGGCCTTCAGAGGCATACTGGTGTGCAGTGCAACAGCATGGAGGAGGCTTCGGCCCTCGCAGCGTTTCCATCACAGCGGGCCAGAAGGGCCCATGGGAAGGCAGTGATTTCAGATGGCCCAGCTGGGTGTCCTGTGGCTGCTGGCCGCTCCCCGGATGGAAAAGGAGGTGCAGAGTGCAAGGAGTCAACAGTTGCAGGAGGTGGTTCGGCCTGGTATAGGCCTCTGAGGTCTACCGCAGTGTTTCCCCAGATGTGGGTCCATCAGGAGTCATCCAGGGAGGCAGAGAAGCTGGCAGGACGGCCGGGTGCAGTCTGCACTGCGGCCTGTGCAGATGTCAAGGTAGGGAGACACCGGAGAGAGGCCTAGGCAGTTACCTGGGGCAGCTGCTGTGGGGCAGGAGGTTTTGGCTATGGAGCAGGGGGGCTGGGGAGGCCCCTCTTTTTTCCAGTCTCCATCCTGAAGTGGCATATGGGGGGTTTCCGGCTGCAGCACCCCATCCCTCGCACAGACATGCACGCAGGCACACCCTAATTGATGCATCCATCAGGATGGGATGAGTTGGTGGGAATCTGCACCCCAAGGAGGTGGTTTTGGTGCTGCCACTCCTGCGGTATTTCTCTGCGGCGGCACAGGATCATACGGCCTTGCTGTACGGGACGGCCAAGGGGTCCATTATTAAGGTTTCTTTTTTGCGTGTTATTTACATCGGGTGCACATGTGTGGGTTGATGCTGAGATGTTTTTTCAGGGGCTGTAGTGTGGTATCTATGGAGCGTATAGTGGGGAGTTTCCTGGGAAGTTTATAGATGTGCTGGGCTTGAGATTCTTTGCAGGTTGCATTGCATTGCATTTGTTTGTGTGGTTCTGGCAGGTTCCGTAGCAATGTTTTATTTGGAGGCAGTGGAATGGTTTTAGGTCACGGTTACTGACGGACCACTTCAGGGGGAAAGCAGGGCTCTGCTCTTGAGAGCTGTCAGTCTAATGGGTGGTTGGAGGGAGGTGAAACCTGGTAAACAGATGTGACAGGGGGGATATGATAGAAACGTTTAAATGCTTAAGGGGAATCAACAGGATAAAGGGAGAGATTTTATTTTAAACGAAGTACTACCACTGCAAGAGGACATAGACATAAGCTAGAGGGGCAATGGTTTAAAGGTAACATCAGGAAATATTACTTCCTGAAAAGGGTAGTGGATGCACGGAATAGCCTTCCAGCAGAAGTGGTAGATGTTAACACGTTACAAACGTTTGTCCAGGCTTGTGATAAGACCGAGTTAGATATAGGATAAGGGCAGGTATTAAGGAAAGTACTTGGAGATTGGGCAGACTGGATGGGCCTAATGGTTATTATCTGCTGTCACTTTCTAAGTTTTTATATGTTAAGGTGTGTTGGAAATGTTTGTGTTCCCCCCCCTGTAGCTGCTTCTTGAGCGGGTTGCACAGGCAGCTTTACACAGGGAACCTTTGCTTTGTTGTGGTGTGAAGCTGCATTTGTCCAGGTCGCTTGCAATCGAGTAGGGTCATACTGGGGTTTTGGGGTGAGGGGGTACGGGTTATCTATTGATGTGACATATTGCATGGTTGAGGGGTTGCAGCAGGAAGCCGATGGTTGTTTTTGTGAGGTGGATTATGTCTCCTGAGCGGTGTCCCCAGTTGGCCTGGGGGTCATGTTAAGATGGAGGAGGGGGACTAGAGGCATGAGAGAAATTATTTCTGGCTTCCTCTGGGAAGCGTTGATGGGACGAGGTTAAGGTAAGGGGGCTACGGTACCGCAGGTTTCTGAACCTTTTTGGTACTGGGTTCAGCATGACTGGGGTGAGATGTATTGGGGGGAATCTCCTGACTAGGGATCCGCTCTGTTTGTCAGGTTTGTTGTATGGGGGTAACGTTTTTGATGGGGTCGCCATAGAGAGAGCTGTTTTGTTGGTGCCTAGGGGATAGCGGTGGGGGACCAAATGGTTCCGTCATGGGGTTTGAAGCTGATTCTGTTGGGTTGGTTGATTCGCTTTGCAGGAAGAGTGCCTGTCAGCATTTCCCGGGGCCATGGGGTATACGGTTTGTCCGAAGACTTCAAGTGGGCTGAGGCCGGGCTGCGCAGGGATATACTGGGGTTGGAGGAGAGGTACGCCAGTGTTGTGGGCACGCACCTACTAGGGCTATACACTGTGGCGTGTGCGGTTGCTGTGTTTGTACACTGGGGGTTGTGCTGGGGTGGTATGTACTACATGGCCCAAGGTGATTTAGTGGGGCTGCGGGGCGAGTCTCCTGTTTTTGGGTGCCGCTGTCTGTTTTTGATCTGCTTCTGGTACGTCTAAGAGGTCACCATCTTTGGGGAGGGGTGGTGGTGTTCAATGTCTTTTCTGGGTTCCTTCGGTTTTTCGTGCACTTACTCTGAACGATTGGAGACTTGCTGGTGCATAGGTTTGTTAAATTTCCCTGGTCTTGATTCGGTTTGGCTTTTCGGGAGCAGGAGGGCTCTGATTCGGGTAACTATGTGTGAGGTGGGGTGAAGCAGGTGCTGAGAGCTGACTTGCTGGTCAGTGAGCTCTTGCTCCACAGGCTGCGGGGAAGTGTTTGGGACAATTGGTGACAGGGTTTTCCAGGGGGCCATTGGTTCATGTTAGTATGGCCTGAGGTCTGGGATATATACGCCCTCTCCTTGTTTTCTTTGAACGGTTCCGCTTAGTGTTGGCCCTGTTTTGGAGAGTTGGCAGGGGTATTGGTGGGGTGGTTTTGATGGAACTATATCGGAGGAAGGGCACTTTGGTTCTTGTGGTTGGTGGCTTTGGTGGATGTTTTTGTGCTTGGTGGTGCATGTTTTCATTCGGGTCTTGCATAGAAGTATCGCTGTTCTTGCTTCATTGGAAGTGGCCTCGGCAGATGGAGTTGGGGGTACATCATTCGGGGGCTTACCTTGCGTGGCAGTATAGTGGACTCCCGAGGTCACAAAGATTGGCATTGGTGGGATTGTTTGTGGTGGCAGTACATTCAGTGGGTGGCCCAAGTAGCCATGTTCAAATGGTTCCTGGCAGGGGCGACCCCTTCCCAGGTCTATGGGTTAGGGCTGGGTGTAGCGCTCCTTAGTTTGTGGATGTGGGATCAAGCGGTGGGCATCCCCTCCCTGATTGAGATTTGTGGGGAGGCGGTTAATGAGGTTTCACTGTCTAATGCTTTGGACGTTGATGTGCAATAGTGCTGGTGCGGTTATGGTCATAAATGACCGGATATCTTGGTCTTGGTGGGCAGGTTTGGTTTGTCTATTGTGCCCGATGATGCCATGTGGATGGGCTTTTGGGGGTTATATCAATGGATGGTGTTCTTCCGGGTACAACAGGATGGATGTTGGCTCGGTCTGCTTGGCTGCCTCACCATGCAAATGGTGTTTGAGGCAGGTGGTCGGGGGGGCTCGGGTTGCTTCTCCCCTGTGGGTTTTTTCTTCGGGCCTCTTTTGGTAGGCAGGTTATCAGCCATTCTCAGGAGTAATGACCCCGACAGGGACCGCAGTTGGGTATAGCGGTTTGCAGCTGGGTCTCCCAGGGGTTTTGGTGCTTGGTGATGGAGTTTTTGGTGGTGGTTTGGTTATGAGTAAGATTGTTTTGGTTCTTCTTCTTGCTGGGGTGGTGCCGGTTTGTGGGGGTCACCTATCGGCATTCACTAGTTTTGGGGATGTGGTGGAACTGTGGATGGAGAACCTGTCGGTGGGGGCCGCAGTTGGGCATAGCGTTTGTGCAGCTGGGTTACCCAGAGGGTTTGGTGCTTGTGGGATGGAAATTTTGGTGTGGGTTGTTGGACCTTGGTGGCTCGACATTACAAGACTTGTTCAGTTATGAGTTTGTTCATTTATGTTGTTTATGTGAGGGTTGGTCACCGTGAGACGGTTGATTTGGTTTGTACAGGTGCCGTGCCTGAGGGGAATTGAGCATTCCGTGGGTTTTGAAAGGGCCAAGCTTTCTTTTGTGGGGGAGCCCATCCGGCTTAAGGTGTCAAGGGATGGGCTCATGGCGGTAGCTTGCCAGGTATCCAAGGGGTTAATGTGGTGGTATGATCCTTGGTGGTCATAACCGGTGGGAGGTTCCTTGCAAGGAGTGGTGCTTGGAACCTCAGGTCCGGGTTGGGGCATCCTGGTATGTCCCCTCCCAAAATTGGTGTGTGGTATGGTACCTGGATAACTTGGCAAGCTAGGTTGGTTTTGGTTACGTCATTGTCTCTGTTAACGCATCTATGTTTATTATTTCAGGTTTTACAGGACAATGACTGTTAAATAAAACGGCTGTGGCCTTTTCAAACCCATCTTGTGTGTTGGTGTTTTATTTAATTAAGCAACTGAGCTGAGCCTGGCCCGTGAGTCGAAGCTACATCTGTCATAGATAGGGCATTCTTTTGATACCATTTTTAGAGATTTAACCATTTATTTATGGTTTAAAATGCACTAAAGGATGTGAAAATTAAAAAAAAATGTTTTATTGTTTTATTACTTTTTTTTTACTTTTTAATTTATTTTCATTGGCACATTATCTCTCTCTCCTCTCTCTCTGACACAGATCAACGCGTGTCAGTAAAACGAGAGAGGATTTTAACAATTGAATTGTCATTTATTGGATGTGATCACTGTGACAGATTTTATTTAATCCATTTACATTTATTTTTCTATTATCTCTTCTTTTTCTCTATGTCTTGCCTGGTATGTGTTGTTATGAAGACCATGTTCATCTTTGAATTCTTTCTAAATTATTTATGTCTTCCTGAAGCCTAAATTACTTGAGGTTTGGACTCAACAAAATTATTCAAAGAGACAAACTAGCTTGTTCTTTTTCTAAGAGAAAACCACTGTATGAATAGCCATTTACACGCAACATGACGCAATTAACAAACTCTAATTCAGATAAAGCTTGGTGGAGGGGGGCCTCTATCTCTCCATTCTCCACTTCTCTTTGGTCACGGAATCTGAAGTCTAGCCATTTGGGGGATGGGGCACACACGACAGGAAGCCCTCTGGATGGGGCACACACGGCAGGAAGCCCTCTGGATGGGGCAACAGGTTGCCCAATTGCAGGGCACATGGCAGATTGCCCACTTGTAGGGCGCTAGCCGCAACTCAGGAACAGCTCAGGAACCAAAACAGGAACAGCTCAGGAGCCAAAACAGGCAGTCCTATAACATTAATGTCAAGGCCCAGACTGATGGGCTGGGCAGGTTTATAAAGGCTGGCTTGATCTGGTAATAAGGAGCAGCTGGACATGATAATCACTGAGTGGTTCAAGGGTGGCCACTAGTGGTTGGAAACAGAAAATGAGCGGCACAGAGTGTAGATAATTCCAAACTGCAAAGGGTGGATGTTACATTCCTGTTCTTGTCCACATCAGTCTTGACATTGGCTCCAAAACTCCTTAACCCCTTAAGGACAGACCTGTGTTTATTAGTTTTTGTACACTTTGTGGCTGTTTTAACATTTCTTCTCTCTCATTTACACAAATTATATATAGTTGTTTTTTTCAGGACAAAGGGGGGTATTCTTTGGATAGCATTATTTTGATCATGTCTAATTTACTATAAAAAATATAAAAATATGGTAAAAATCTTTTACTCTTCTACAAAAGCTAATGAAAAAAACTGCTAAATATATTCTACTATTTGTCTTGAGTTTAGAAATACCAAATGTTTTAATTAATTTTTTTGCTGCACTTTATAGGGCAATAAGTGCAAGTAGCATATTGCTATTTCAAAAATATTTTTTGCAAAACTGGTCATTCTGCCCCCATGTGCTATTTGGGACATCTTTGCTCAGTTTCACACACATCAAACCATATATTATTGAAAACTAGACCCCCTAGGGTATTTTGTCATGCACTAATTCTACTACTAGCGTTTTTGGGTCCACACACTTTTATTGTACTTTAGGTATGAATTCGCAGCTTTTATATATTATGCATATTTTTTTGGGGGGCATATTTTCTTTAAACATGATGATTCCCGTTATGATGTCATGGTGACATGACTGGGGTCTTTTTTATTTTTAAATTCTATTACATTAATATAATATTTTTATATTTTCACATTTTTTTTTTTTTTTTCCTTTCCTTTCACTGATCACATTATTGAGCTGCATGGTTGGCTACAGTACCTGTGGTCAACCTGCAGGGCGAGCTCATGAGGATCTGGAGAAACCATCTAGGAATTTTTGTTAGAGACAACATATCTTTAACGGGGGCAGTTTGAAACGCTGCTAGCGGCAATCAAATGGAGCCCTAACTTTTATGTGTTGCTGAATGCCTCTATATAGAGGCACTTCAGGAAAACTGGTTGAGCTTAGTACTTTTTTTTAAACTGTCCAGCGCCACCATCAGTGAAAGGCATATAGCCTTTCATTATGGTGAATACGACTGCTAGGAGCAATTGTATGAAGCCCCTAAATTTTTCTTTTGGTGGGGGGGTGTTGCTGGATGCCTCGATTTCAAGGCATGGCAGCAACACCAGTTGAGTGAATAAAGCAATAGTTGATTGCTTTCTATGCTTGTTTAACCCTATGGCGTGCCAGACATGTCAATTGTCTTTAAGAGGATGTATTTCCGTGACGTGTCTGGCATGTCAATTGTCATGAAGGGCTTACACATTTTAATTTTACTTTTTACTTTAGGGACATTGCCTTACTCAAGAAAGAAACCAAATAACTTCAAGCAGGCTCATTGGTCTAGGGGTATGATTCTCGCTTTGGGTGCGAGAGGTCCCGGGTTCAAATCCCGGACGAGCCCAGCCTTTCTAAATAATTTTAGCTTGTCAGAAAGAAAAGAGGGTGCTTGCTAAACATTTTATAAACTGATTAAAATTATTCAGCAAAGTACAGGAGGGAAGTTTATTTCAAAAGAAGAGAAATGTTACAGCAAGTGAGTCAGAGGCTTAGATGTAATGTAATGCCTCCCAGCAGAAGTGATAAAGGTTAACACAGTAAGGGAATTTTAAACATGTATAAGATAGCTATCTAAATCTGCGACAGGACCAAGGACTGATTAAGGTTTGAGTCATTAATATGAAAAATCAGGCAGACTAGATAGGCCAAATTAATCTTAATTGCAGTCAAATTCTGTGTTTTTATGCAAGAGGAAGAGAAAGAATAATAGGAAAACTTCAAGGAGATTGGAGAAAAACTAATGAGACCTGAGCCAATAGCACTAACAGAAGAAACTACTCAATATAAAGCTGCTTCATTTTGTGTCAGATCTCACCTGTAATTTTATTAGTTGGCTCCACGTTGATTGGAGGAACGAAGCTTTGAATATTCTGCTCGGTGACTGATCTGAAGGTAGTAATGGAGTAGATCAAAAAACTTGGATTGATAACTTTTAGTATTCAAAAGAAAAGAAAACGTCCCCTGGGCCCTGGCCATTGGGTATCAGTGAGCTAAACCTCCTTTTGTTTTACACACAGGAATGTAGTTGTTATATTTCATACACATACCTACACACCTTATACACACATACACTCGCACAACATTTGGTGTGCAAGGTTTTGGGGGCACGGTGGAGCAAAGCTATCTGGACTTCCCACGCTGCGGACCCTGCTGCTGGTGGCACTTGTTGCTGGAGTGTTGGTAGGTATGGTCATGGGACAGTCTCCGGCAGTTGGGTGCAAGACATCTTAAAATTGGACAAGCCAAGAAGCTTGTTCAACCAGAAGTAGAGACGTCCTTTAAACTGTTACAGGGAACGGAAGAGGAGCTCACACTAGATTTAATATTTTGAGACTTGTTTTCGGATGCCAGTGAATTTGAGCTCCATGAATGATAAAACAGAGCAGTTTAATGTACGGACAGAAGCCGAGATGCACAACAGTCCAACTATTTTAGAAAGTCTGGTTTCTCTGAATGGAAAGATAATTTTCCGGCGAGTCTTTGATAGTTTAGAGTTCTTTAGATAGGGTCCAGGAGAAATGTAATCTGTTTCAGTGTTTCACTCACCGACTCAGTAAGTAACTCTCCACTAAAGTGGTCACATTACGAAAGCCGCCCGTAGAATGAGAAACCCAAGCGTCACAAGGCAGCTTTTGTGGCCTCACGCACTGCCACGTGTCACCACTGATAGGGTGGCTATAGGTACAGACGTCTCTCCTCCCCAGCTCAACATTACATTCGGTGACCTCAGTAGTGCCATTCAGTTGGAAAAAGCCGTGAAAATAGACCTTCAAGGAAAAAAAAATAAAATCACATCACCCATTAGATTACCTAGAAACATGGAAGTTCATGGCGGATAAAAAAACGTTTGGCCCATTTTTCACGACGCAAGGGATTCAAACCCCTACCAGAAGTGGTCGGCAGAGAAGGTAGGGAAACATTTAGAGAGAGAGTGAAAGGGCCTGCAAACTTTCAGAGCTTTTTGCTCCGTTTTCATCCTTTTTGCACTGGAGGGCCTCATTTTGCTAAAAGTAAGTAAATTTGCAATTCGTACACATCTGAATGCACAAGTCTAATACTAACAGTAACATACTTACACACAGTCACACACATACACACACACATATTAAGAGAAACACACAGTAACACACTTACACATACACATAAATATACTTACACACACATACTTACACACACTGGTATACAGTGACGTAGGTGCACACACAGTAACACACAGTGGCACACTTACACACATAGTGACATATTTACACACACACATACTCACACACAGTAACACAACGGCTGAGGAGGGGGGAAATTCACCGGCCGGCAGCTCTTCTGCTCCCTTGCATTCCTCACGCACTGCCTGCGTCTGAGCTCCAGGAAATGACATCATACTCCTGCGCTCAGACTCAATCAGTGTGCTGGGACTAAGAGCGCAACCCGCAGGTCCAACTGTATGCCCGGCTGGCGAGGATCTAAGCGGTGCTGCAGGGACAAAAACTGACAATAACATTAACGTATGTAAAGAAATAATGGTACAGACAGAGAAGAGGGCTCTGCCCTTGAGAGCTTACAATCTACTAAAAGGTTAAAGTGAATGAGACGGAAGGTGAGGATGATCTCATTTGAAATGTTGGGAGGTATGAATCTGTCTCTGGCACAAAGTGTCGTTAGATGAATATGTGTTTTGTTGTTGACAGCTCTCAGGGCTGAATTTCACGTCAAGGTAGTTAGAGTGATGGCGGAGTGCCAGTTATGACAACTAAACCAGATACTCAATGCTGATGGCTCATTTAGAAATGATAAACTCTATTTAAAGAAGGGGCGACATCCAAGGCTAATTACATTTCTGAAATTCAAAAATGCCACATTTTTTTTCCAGCAGGGCCCGAAGCTCGACCAAAACACCTCGTCTTGCATTCTTAAACGTGTGCAAGAACTTTCTTTACCCAATGGGCGAATCTAGCTTGGCTTATGCACTGGTCGGTAAGATGGGCCCTGGGTCGGTCACAGTGTTGGAAATAGATAAATAGGCAAGACATAAAGTCATCTTTAAACACATCTTTAAAAGTGGGCAGATAAGAGTTACACTGGATAATCCGGACTTCCATGCCCGGTCTTCATGGTTTAATTCAACTGCTCACCTGGATCTGTATTAATCTCAGCTCTCTACCTCCCTTACAGGTACGGTTAACTTGTTGCATCTGAGCCACCCCTGAATCCCACATCTTCTGCTGTAACCCTTTGTTTACCTCTGGTATGTCTTCATCCTGCCTGTCTCGATACCCCACTGATTTCGAGGAGTTAACTTTAGTGCCCTCTTGTCCAGCTTAATTGCAATTGTTTAGACACGGTATGAAACATCTGTAGTAGCCTCACCCCAAGTGGACTCTTTATAAGTGGAACTGCAACACCACTGCAATCAGTGGCGACTCTAGGAACAATAACATACCACAGTCAAAACTAGGAGGGGGGCATTAATAATTTCCACCATTAAATCACACCACTGAAAAAAACATATAATACTTAGTCATTCAACATGTGAAGCCTGAAGCCACAATTTAGTGCGACTAATCACTGAAATAAATATTATAGAGTAAATATTACCACAAATACCTTAACTTTTCCACTAATGTTTCAGGCCATTGAATGCTTTCCCCTTGAAGTCACTCCAAATCAGGAAGGTGTTTTATCTCTGATACGAAAAATTACATAGTTCCTACTGTAAGTTAAGTCCCAGGAAACAGATGACCAAACACACACACACCAGGACAGGCTCTGCCACACCAACACTCAAACCCACACGCCAGGACTGCCACACCGACACCCAAACACACACGCCAGGACAGGCTCTGCCACACCGACACATCCAAACACACACACCCGACAGGCTCTGCCACACTGACATCCAGGGAAGCGTCTCCTGGGGAAGCCAGGACAGCACCTGGTGAAACGCGTAGAGAAGCGGATTTTATCTTTATCCATTCATATCATCACTTACCAGTGGATTCCTTGTGGTTTGCCTTGGCTTTTATGCTGTTGTAGCTCACTTTGTGAGCAATCACTTCTTGTTGCTCCAATAAATAGGGGCCACATTTTTTACATCCTATACTGTGCCATGATATTATTTCTTTTACACAGATCATTGGAAAGGACTACATTTTAGATTGTCCTGGATCCGATATTTTCACATCGTTTTACCCTGCGCTTCCCTACCTGTATCCATTATTCTTGTTTTAATAATACTGTGAGGAGTACTAAGGAGGAGCTGCGAGTACGCATGTTGTTAGAATTTCTAGAAGTGCCACATTTCACACACACCTTGTTTGTAACACTGATACCCAAACACACACACCAGGACAGGCTCTGCCAAATCAACACCTAAACACACACACCAGGACAGGCTCTGCCAAATCAACACCTAAACACACACACCAGGACAGGCTCTGCCAAATCAACACCTAAACACACACACCAGGACAGGCTCTGCCAAATCAACACCTAAACACACACACCAGGACAGGCTCTGCCACAATGTGTTGCCCCTCTTGGATGCCCCCACTGCCATGTGTATTACACCCAGTCACCCCCCCTTTTGCATTATCCTTTAATGATGTCCCCCCCCTCGATTATGGGTCTGCTTTCCTATAAACCCTATTATTTTCTTGGTAATACTTGGGGGGTTTTGTTCCCTGCTGTCCTGTCAGGAGGAACTCTTCTGTGAGCGGGACGAAGAGCTGAGGAACTGCTGCGACTGCAGACCAACAGTTCAAAGCAGCCATCCTGCGGCTGCTAAATTCAAAGCAGCACCGAAATTCAAAGCAGCCATCGTGCGGCTGTAATACCCCCTCCGCCGGCCACCTAATGAAGTTAAAGCGGCCAGCGGAGGGGGTCTTACAGCCACACGAAGGCTGCTTTGAATTTCGGTGCTACATGACGGCTGCTTTGAACTTTGCGGCCGGGCGGCCACTTTGAATGTTGGTTGGCCGGCATTCCGAGACATGGCCGGTTCTAAATTCGGAGGGGGTGCAACAGGGTGGGGGCAAGGAATAAGCTAGGGGGGGAACTACACATTTTTGTAAATTTTTTATTATATCTTTTTATGTGATAACACTGAAGAAATGACACTCCACGAGAATGTAAAGCAGTGAGTGTACAGCCTGTATAACAGTGTAAATTTACTGTCCCCTCAAATATAACACACAGCCAGTAATATCTAAACCGTGGCAACAAAAGTAAGTACACTCTTAAGTGGAAATGTCCAAATTGGGCCCAATTAGCCATTTCCCCTCCCCGGAGTCATGCGACTCGTTAGTGTTACAAGGTCTCAGGTGTGAATGGGGAGCAGGTGTGTTAAATGTGGTGTTATCGCTCTCACGCTCTCTCATACCGGTCACTGGAACTCTCACTGGAACTCTCTGAGGATCTGAAAAAAGAATTGTTGCTCTACATAAAGATGGCCTTGGCTATAAGAAGATTGCCAAGACCCTGAAAATGAGCTGCAGCACGGTGGGCAAGACCATACAGCGGATTCACAGGACAGGTTCCACTTAGAACAGGCCTCGCCATTGTCGACCAAAGAAGTTGTTTGCCCAGGGGTTTCATTAACTATCCTGAATTAAAGGGTCCTAAATAACAAATATGGAGATAGCCAAAGGTATTGAAAGCAACAAAGAATTGACTAAAAGACCGCTGATGATCCTCTCTGCCTACATTAAACTATAACATGTATGACATCTAAAATCCTCTTCTAGGCTGACCACAGGGAGATTCTAGCCTCAAACCAAAAGAAAATAGGATCAGAATCCCTATCCAGCAAGAGAGCGAGCTCAGAAATGCTAAAATCATTGAATGGACAAAGGAACCAAACAGTCCTTTAATCTAATAAGAAGCAAAAGACATGACACAGGTTCAAAAGACGTATCAATTCCTTTCCGTGGTTGACCCATTGTTACCTTATCTGGATGATTCTCTCTCTTGTTCTTAAGGACAGCCACAGCTTCACTGGAGTGAATTAGCTTGACATTCACAGCAACTTCTCCAGACCATGGGAGTAGGAAAGCGGCCATGTAGCTTCCATTGCCAAAGTCCTTCACATTTCCAGTTACCCCAGCTTTATACTTCGGGGAGTGCAACTTTGCTTCGAAAAAGTCACCCCCGTAGGTTTTTGGGTTGCCATTGTGATCCTTAGCCGTGATAAGGACCCTTAGCGTTTCTCCAACCTTGAACGTGGTCTGATTGTCTAGCAGGTGGAAAGCGCTCTTTTTGGGGTGGGTAGAGAGGCTGACATTGGAAACAGTAGTAGGGGGTTCTGGCCAGTCCAGTAATTTCAGGAGCTCACCATCCACAGTTGTATGAGGATTTGTGACAGGATTCAGAAATGTCCTAAATGGGGGAGGATGATACTCGTCCGTAGATTTCATTCTTATCATCCTATAGGTGACCTATATGTACATGGAGAGAATATACAGATCAGTATAATGCGTTGCATAGACTTTGTGGAGCAATTGGGAGATGTCGGAGGTCAATAACAAGGTGGGACTGTAGGAGGAATTATAGGGTAGTGAATAATGGAAACGGAAAGCTTATCATGAGTAGTAAGAGGAGGTATAGAAAGGTTTTTTGGCGTTACAGGGAGGAGTTTTATGGAGTAATAGGAGGGGTTATTTGGTCTAATGGGAAGGGTTTTACTTTAGTGATTCCTTAGTAGACTTCCTCCCAGCAGAAGTGGTAGAGGTTTATACGCTGAGGGAATATAAACATGGATGGGGTAGTCATACGGCTCCTGAATCTAAGACGAGACCAACGACTGATTAAGGTTTCTACTGAAAAGAATCGGATCAAGTGAACGATTCGTTCATGATCCGGACATCGCTAGTATCACAACCTCCTCCTGACGAGTCCCAATAAGGACGAAACAGCTGTCCATGAGTGGTGATCTGACTATTGCATTTCTTACCCGAGTTTTGTCTAAAGGCTGTCCTATACAGCGGGCAATTACTCTCAAGGGATTCACATATTAAGTAGATATAGAGGCAAAAGATGATAGTTGTTAATCTTATTTGAATGTGCAGCACCATGAGATTTGTCTGGTGTCTGTAGATGAGTGTTTAATAATGATGCTTCTGCTACCCCCTTAATTTGAGTGGAAGGGTTTTCCATCACCTTTACCCACCATAACTTATGTAATTTAGGAGGCTAAAAAGATATCAACTTTCACCACCAGGTGGCAACACTGTTCAAAAAAAAAGATTCCAACATTTTACACATTTTACAAATTACACATTTGATAAAACCTTTATTTGCTTACTGACGTATAATGGATTGTAAACTCTTGGGGTTATCTTGGTCTCTTCTTCAGGCATATTATACATTTAAAGTAGAAATTGGTCATACATGTATTCAGAAACATGCAACGTAGATTGTGAATCGAGATTACATTCCTGTAGTGATGTTAAAATGGAAACGCAAATGTGGTGAAATGTAGCGTTTGGCCCCAGGAGTCTCTTTTGGATTTTTAGAGGGATAGCCAGGAATGGACCTTCTCTGGGTCCTTATCAGGAGATGTGGGGCAGATTCCTTTTAAACTTACACCGCTATAAGGCATCTTGTTCACACATGTTACCTCAGTGCAGCTATAAGCTAATCTTCTGAATCCTGGTAGACCAGACAAATGGCGGTTTTCATATTTCCGGTGTCCATAGAATGCGTAAAATGTCATTCTTCTTCTTAAAAGTAATAAATTATGTTACACCTAAAATGCATTTTTCTGTTGGCTATATGGACCCGCTTGTTGTAAGCGCATTTGGGCCGGGCCCTCCTTACCTTTCTACGGCGCTACAGACTATGATGATGCTGTATAAAACAAATAATAATAATATTTTTTGTGTTCTATACACGTGTTCCACTTCCTGGAACCCATTTCCTTACTTCCTCATACAGCAGTCAGTCTCACTTTACGGCTGGTTAATAGACTTTATTTATATTATGCGAGCCTTGTTTTTTCTGAGCCATTTTTCATCTTATTTTTTACATATATATATTTAAGAACATAACTACGTAGCAGTGTTAACGATGAGATATCGTTACTTTTTAGCGCACTCACCAATGCCAAATATCCTATAAAGCAAAAGAGAACCCAGCACAGTCTTCTGGTCCAAATCATTGTGGCCATTACCCGTTTCTTCCAAGAACATCCAAAAAACAAAATCAGCATAGATTCATGTCAGCGTCCCTAAACACACCTACAAAACAGAAAATGTATAAATGGTATGTTAAAATAATGTTCCAGTACCTGGTGCAAAAATGGACAAAATCAAAACCTGTTTCAATTTCTTTCATTCTTCTTTTATTCCTTTTTTCATTCATTCTTTTTCTTTCATTACTGGTTCCTAGGAATTAATTTTAATTGGGTAGTAGATAAGTGGCATCCTAGCAGATGTTTGCATCATTACATCAGGCAGTTACACCCCATAACTTGTGTTACGCCACTGATTATCATTGAGGTTAATAGTGTTCATTCCGTCTGCCGGGGGGTTTAGTAAGCGCTTATGTCACTATATATCTTCACACAATGATAACGGGTACCACAAGGTTCTCTGCGACCAGTAGGGGAATATCCATTCATAAATCTGCTCTGCCCACTTTTCCTGGCATCTCTATTACTTTTGACAACTCCACTATCCAACCAACAGACCCGGTTCCGCTGCCTTGGTGTCACCCTTGACTCCACTCTCTCCTTCATTCCTCATATCCAGCCCCTCACCAAATCCTGCGGCCTTCACCTGAAAAACATCTCCCGAATCGGCTCCCTTGTGATATCCCTACTAACCGGTCGCCTTTCACCACTTCAATACATCCTCAACACTACAGCTGTATACATTTTTCTCTCCTGCCGTTCCTCATCCGCTGCTCCACTATGCCAATCACTTCATTGGCTCCCCATACCCTTCAGAATCAAATTTAAACTTCTGACCCTGGCCCATAGAGCCCTCAACAACCCTGCACCCCTTACATTTCTATCCTCCTATCCAAATACACCCCTACCCACCCTCTTCGCTCCTCTCACGACCTGCAGCTATCTTCTACTGTTGTTACCTCTTCCCACTCCCGTATCCAGGATTTCACCCGCGCCGCTCCCCTCCTGTGGAATTCCCGTTCTGTCAGACTTTCTACTTCGTACACGACCTTCAAAACCTCTCTGAAAACCCACCTGTTCAGGGAAGCGTACAACATTTATTTACAGTGCTCCCTACCATCATCCTAATCAAGCCATCTGAACAATCAACAGCTTCAACACATCATCGCAACCAGATCAACTCATCCCCATCCAAGCCGTCCTCTCCTATTGTCTCACTCCACTCAACCACCGACTAGATTGTAAGCTCGCAAGAGCAGGGCCCTCTTCTCCTTTGCACCAGTTTGTTACTGTATGTGTTATTGTATGTGACTTTAAATTATTCTACTGACTGTAACAGCGCTGGAAAAACAGGAAAAATGGGAAGACTAGATGGGCAGAATGGGTCTTACCTGCTGGCAAATAATATGTCTCTATAAATGGACAGGAACCTTTTTCAAAATTGCCGTTTTAATATTTAATATGTTTAGTTCCTGCTCATCCACAAATAATTAATATCAATACCTTTTTGTGGAAAGTAAAGTCTTACATGGAAAGATGGTATAAATTACACTGCACTGTGTCTACGTTGTTGATCGCATTACTGCTTTAGCCCACTAGAGGGTGCTCCAAGTTAATTTTTTACACCTCAAACCTTTCATCTAAAAACACTTTGAGTGACAGAACATAGGCGTAAGTAGGAGTATATTGACATTTATTACCCCACATTTTTCCCACATCTTGCCCCACATTATTATCATACACTGGACTCTAACTCCGAAGACTAAGACTTTTTGCATGTGAGGCAAACATGTTTTTATCAGTGTCTTCCTCCAACAGTGATTGTCTCATTTTCATTATGGAACCAAACTACACCGATCATCCATAACATTATCACCACCTGCCTAATATTGTGTAACCCCTCAAGGGATTTTAGTAATTGCTGCTGTGTTACTGACTCACCTGCAGTTCTTATGGAGTGACCAGCAGATGGCAAACTAAAAAGCACATGGATGAGGTGAAAAGGGGCCACTGGAGTTTGGGGAGGAGAGTTGAGAGTTGGATGCCAGAGGTGAAGGACCCTTGCTGAGAGAGAAGGAGAGTGAGAGAGGCCTAGGACCAGAGGCCTGCTTGAAATCCATGCTCAGAGGAGAGTTGCAGCATCCTGGCAGAATCTTCAAGCAGACAGAGATACAGAGCTGTTTGCAGCAGAGTTGGCAGTGAAGAGGTTAAAGGCTGAATTGCCCTGATAGCAGATGGTGGAGTGGTAAGCCTGAAACCTCTCCCCCTGTATCCACAACAGGGCACCCTGAATTCAGCCACACACAAATAAAAGCTTTTTGATCTCCAGTCCCACTGACATACTGAAGTTTCCAATACAATTCAACCCATACTGTGGAGTAAGTTACTCATGGGCCCCAACTGAGTTATGTGCACCAACTAAAGGTACCCAGCGGCCACTAGGGCGAAGATTAGGGTGGGCCGCAGTGATTGTTGTGGGTGGATAAACCTTATATTGTATATTTCATATTGTGTATATTTCATTCTACTATATTTCATGTTTTATGTTGCATTTATGCATAGTGTTTTGCTGTGCAATACAAAGTTAATTTTAAGTTAGCCCTGTGTCAGTTTTATTAATCACTCGGCTATGTTCCCAGCGGGAGCTCATATCCATACCCTGGATGCTCCGTTGGGTGGAGGCACTACCACAGTAATGTATCCCAACTCCCAGGTAGCGGAGGCTCAGGATTGGCCTGCAGAGCACAAAGAGGTAACTGGGGTAAATGACCACAGAGATATTGGTGGGTCTACCCAAAAACCCGTTACAGATGGAGGCACTGCTGAGATCGATTGGGGTACAATCATTAAGGATATGCTACGTCCCCAGCCCACACGTCCATTTGCAATGCAGTGGGCCCAACAACAGAAATTACCGTTACATCATGCTGTGATGATATGCCAAGTACCTTCTGGTAGGGAGATTAAGCACGTCACTAAGTGCCTAGAGATTGTATTGGGAATAGAGATGGCGACTATCAGAGATGTCCTGCAGGATTCAGACAGTCAAACCTACATGTTAGCGTATTCCCATACAGATCTGAGAGGCCAACAGAGGCCTACAGCCCTTCACCTTCTGGGAGCAACACTGAAAGGATGCCCTTTAGTGTACACTCTTCCTGACAAGGAGGAAGTTATTACACCACAGAGCCCCTCCAGTTTAGGCCTAAGAGACTTTGACACATCACGTTATTCACAGTTTTTGACTCCTGTGTCAGAGAAACCCACTCGGAGATTACCGTTTACACCATTAGAGACTGGGGCCGTTCCCAAACAAACTATTCGTTCTTTCAGAGAGCAAGGGACAACTATGCCCAAGACCCCAGGTCCCGTGGTTTCCTCAACCTTACTGCAGCCAGGTGATCCTGCATTGAGTACCACAAGTTCAAATGGCCTACCTGAAATACTGGAAAAACTCTCAGAGGCCATAGTAACGGCAACCCACACCCACAGTTACCGTAAGCTAAAGGTGTTTTCCGGTAATCAGCCTGTTCCAGCGGGAGAGGAAACTTTTGAGGCCTGGAAAGATAATGCCGTACAGTTGTTAGAAGAATGGTCCTGTACGGATACCATAAAGAAACAACGGTTAGTAGAGAGTCTTCGTTTTCCAGCTACAGATATGATAAGACTGTTCAGGGGAGTGAATGGACAAGCTACAGCCCATGATTATCTGCAGGTCTTCGAGGACGCTTATGGAAGATCAGAGGACACTGATGATCTATTAGTTAAGTTCCTAGCCACCAAGCAGAAGGAGCATGAGAAAGCTTCTGACTATATCAATCGCTTACAGTTGTCACTAGGGAAACTATTTCATAAAGGAGCAGTCACGGCATCTGAGTTGGATACACGGCTATCAAAGCAAATTCAGAAGGGAGGCCTTCGCAATGATCCAGTCCTGATCATGTTAAGAGTCAAGTTGGATGATCAAGTCTTGTCTTATTCTACACTGATAAACAAAGCAAAAAGACTGGAGGACCAAATGTCCCCACTTCCCTCACGGAAAGAGAAAGAGGATGAGGAACTTTTAGTGCTTAAAAGGAAGGTAGCTGAATTGGAGTTATTGTCCAAATCCTCACTAAGGAGAACAGATCCTCCCACTAGAAGGGAATACCACAGGGAAACCCCAGGGAGGTTGTCCCATGAGGATTCATTTGACAAAAGGATTTGCTTTAAGTGTGGAAAATCAGGGCATTTCAAGCGGGAGTGTCCCACTAATTCACCAGAGACTGATGTTGATGTGCTGGCTATCGAGCTGGAGGAGGCCCAAATTACCAGTTCTTCCAAGAAAAGAAAGAAAAGACACAAACAAAGTTTACCTGTGGGAGCTAAGATTGGGCCTAAATCCTTGATACACTTACAAGTGGAGGGAATTGATGCTTCAGCCTTGCTAGATACCGGTTCCCAAGTTACCATTATTTATAGAGACTTCTATGATCGTCACCTAAAACATATCCCTATGGAACCTGCAGGGGAGTTGCAATTATGGGGAGTGGGAGCTCAGGCCCAGCCTGTAGAGGGATGCATAAGAGTGACTATAACCATCCCCCAGCTAAACACAGGAATGATCTGCCCTATGGAATTGGAAGCTCTCATATGTCCTGCGGCTAAGAAAGTATGTGCCCCAATAATCTTGGGCACCAATGCAAGGATGGTACAGGACGTATTTAGAGCCTACCTTACAGTATCTCTAGCCCGACTGATGGAGGTCAACCCTGTACTAGGGAAGGAGTGCCATCGACTAGCCCTAGAATCTAAACCAGGGTCTTGCCACTATGCAGGGAGAGACACTGTATTCATTAAGCCAGGTGAGACCAGGACTCTACGAGCCATAGCCTCCATGCACCGTGAAATGTTGGGAGGAACCGGACAATACCTTGTTGAATCCTTACCTGAAGAGGATAAAAAGAAGGGGTGGACTCTAATACCTGAGGTGAAAGACTGGCGGACCCACTGGTGTCAAAGTTTTCCTGTAATGATACAGAATCTAACACCTACAGAGGTCAGAATCGATCGTCACCAGGAAATCGGTGTGATTTATCTTTTAGATCAAGTCTCTTCCGTCATGTCTGTGAAGACAGAACAGGGGGGTGATCTTGAAGCACCTATAGCTTTTGACTTGGAAGATTCTCCCCTACCACAGAAGTGGAAAGATAGCCTTCGAGCTAAACTAGCTACTCGAGAGAAAGTATTCTCCAGGGAAGAAATGGATGTGGGATGTGCAAAGAGTGCTACACATGCTATCAGACTTTCCGACCCAGCCCCTTTCCGAGAGAGGTCAAGGAGGATTCCCCCTCGAGACGTGGAGGATGTCCGAGATATACTCCAACAGATGAAAGGAGCTGGCATTATTAAAGAGTCCAGAAGCCCATACGCTTCGCCTATAGTGGTAGTAAGGAAAAAGAATGGCACAGTCCGGCTATGCATAGACTACCGCACTCTGAACAAAAGGACTGTGCCAGATCAATACACACTACCACGGATAGAGGATCTGCTAAATGCCCTTTCTGGAAGCCGGTGGTTTAGCGTACTTGACCTGAGGTCTGGGTATTATCAGGTACCCATGAAGAAGGAAGATCAGGAGAAGACAGCTTTCATCTGTCCCTTAGGATTCTACCAGTTCACCAGGATGCCCCAAGGGGTCACAGGAGCTCCTGCCACTTTTCAGAGGTTGATGGAGAAGACTGTGGGGGATATGAATCCCAAAGAGTGCCTGGTGTACCTAGATGACCTCATTGTGTTCGGGAGGACACCCGAAGAACATGAACAGCGACTGCTGAAGGTATTGGACCGACTCCAAGCAGAGGGGCTGAAATTGTCCATAGACAAATGTCGGTTTGCTCGGAACTCTGTCACATATGTAGGGCATATTGTCTCTGCAGAGGGAGTAGCCACTGACCCAGACAAAATTGAAGCGGTATTGAACTGGCCTAGACCGAATAATATCAGTGACTTGCG